>JASEVX010000007.1:52569511-52707011 GCA_031761405.1 Serripes groenlandicus | reverse complement strand
TCTGCAGCAGACCACACAATGTTTTCAAGTATTTCAAGTATTAGAACTTGTGGAATTTATATATAGTTGTGCATAGATATTTTTAAAGTCATTTGTTGCAGTAGG
This sequence comes from Serripes groenlandicus, assembly GCA_031761405.1. NCBI lineage: Eukaryota > Metazoa > Mollusca > Bivalvia > Cardiida > Cardiidae > Serripes > Serripes groenlandicus. Next base: position 52,706,906 of record JASEVX010000007.1, on the reverse strand, counting down.
CCTATTGTGGGAAAGGGTTTTCAAAATGTTTTCGATTATTTAATATACACAAAAACAAATATAAATACCTTATATACCTTCATTTTCATGTTGAGTTTATTTTTACTCTGTTTAAGTTGTATACAATCTTAATTTTCTCGACCCCACTGATCTATTTGAAGTGTTTATCAGCATCTCGAAGTCATCACCGAACCTGTCAGTTAATTTACATTTGTGATTGTCCAATCACAGGACATTGTTTTTATTAAAATACTCCGTGTTTACCAATCTGCCATTTGTGGCCGGGCACTTATATTCATTATCTTCATTTTATGAAGAACGTCCGCATAGCGTGTTTTGCTCGTCAAATGGCATTAAAGGGACTGAATCCCATATGAGCAAAAAGCGAAAAAAAAAAAATTGTTAAAAATTGCTATTACCTTGATGTTTTTGCATGTAAGGCATTGAGATTTGCTGACTGATGTACTACAATATATGCACTCTATTAATATTGCGGAGACTTTTCGTTATTTTGCATTGTAAAATCTACTGGGTTATTAACCCAGTAAATCTAAAAATATCGCTGTATATTTATCACGTTATCACTACAACCGAATTGACAATCTCCTTCCCAGAGTTGTTGTTCCTTACACGTACGCATACATGAATATAATGAGTCGATAGTGTTAGAGAATGCCGAATTGAATCCACAAATTCAAATGAGCAAGAGGAAATTCCACGGTATTTTTAAACGGGAAAACACGTAGCGGACATTTATTTAAATGCTTATTTCCTATGAAAGAATGAAGACTTGTACGACCTTCTACAACATTCCGTTACATATATATATACGTATTTTGGATTAATTAGAATAAGTATAACATATAACGATTTTGGACCTCATGGTGTTCAGTCCCTTTAATGCCGAGCGCGAGTGTAAACAACGTCATGAATCATCATCATCAGCGTGTTTTGCTCAACGTCAACATGAGGTGCTACGAAGATTTAACGGACTTCCATAGGCGCTTGAAATCCACCTCAACCCTGTCCCTCATACAACAATTCTGCAGCAGACGACTATGAACATATTTTGTCAACAAATAAAAAATCTCTATAATTGAATGGATAACCTATGACTAAAAGTGGAAAACATTGTGGCAAAAGGAGTAATTGCTCGTTTTGAGCAATTTCTTCTTTTGTCACTATGTTTTCAAAAAACGGTCTGCTGCAGAGGCGTCAGAAAGCGTCTATATGAGGGAAAGGGTTAAACAAGGCGAGGGTAAACACATAGTGTATGGAATATGATCACAACTATTGTATTGGTTTAGTTTGTAAAGGGGATGAGGAGAAATGGGAAGGTCTAACATGTGAACGCGGTCTGCGGCCACATGGAATATAGTGGGAAAATGCGGACACATGGAAGTTAGAGGGAAAATGCAGACAAATATAATATAGATGGAAAATGCGGACAAATAGAATATAGAGGGAAAATGAAGACAAATAGAATATAGAGGGAAAATGCGGACAAATAGAATATAGAGGGGAAATGCAGAAAATATAGAATATAGAGCGAATTTGCGGACAAATAGAATATAGAGGGAAAATGCAGAAAATATAGAATATAGAGCGAATTTGCGGACAAATAGAATATAGAGGGAAAATGCAGAAAATATAGAATATAGAGCGAATTTGCGGACGCTATGATTTTGTTGTAAAAATGTTTAATTGGAGATTGGAATATGTGTATAATTTGTTACATGTGATCATATTCGGTTTTTTTTGGGGTAAATATATAATGTGTTTGATTGGTTTTATCAGCGATATAATTTAAACCAAAACATCGAGAGCAAGGTGAGTGGAACCTCGTCGTTAAGGTTTTTAACGACTTTTCATTTTAGTATTTATTTATTGGGTTTTTACGCCGCTTTCAACAATATTTCAGTTATATCACGGCGACAGTTCACTTATTCATGATCCCTGGGTAAACAAACCAGTACTAGGCTAGTAAAATGTGCCTTGTCCAAGGACACTCCACCATGACCGTAGTGCCGCGACTGGGGATCGAACCCGGGACACCCGGTTTCGAAATCCCCGACGCTAACCATTCGACCACAGTGGATTCCGCTTTAGTATTTATATTTTATAATTGTCTCGATAGTCGAAAGTATATATCGAGGGCTTGGCGTGAAACGGTTGTAACTAAAAACCTATTTTGAAAACCCTGGTTTAGGGGCAATTTTGACCCCTTTGTAAACAATGCAAATTTAGGTGCCATTGCTCAGAACGAGCAATGGCACCTAAATTTCCATTGTTTACCAAGTAAAATGAGTTAACGCTTATAAAGACTTTATGGCGAGGTGATTAACCTTGGTAAACAAATACCAATTTAAGTTACAACCGTTTCACGCCAAGCCCTCGATATACAGGAACGTTATTTCATATTTATAGACAACAATAACGACGATTGATGGATTGATCTTCCGACAAGTAAACGTCTTTTGACGCATCTGCAGCGGACGACATTTGAAAACATTGCAAAAATAGAATAGGTTGCTAGTAACTAGCCATAGGCTCTGCTGCAACTTTATTCTCTTCTTTACAATTAACTTGAACTCGAATGAGGGGGGTCATGTGTTCGAGTTATTTGTTGGCCCATTCATGTCCTACGTTGTAACTTACAACAGTATTCCATGTGCACAACGCCATGCTATAGGAGGCAATTTTATCCATGCAACATTATATTCTCTAGGGTAGGCCTACTTGGAAGGGGCCGAAAAAATGAAATAACAAACAAACAATAAGTATATATATAACACTTTTAACCGTTTTAACAACTGTCTGCATAAGAGAAAGGGTTAAAATAAATGCAGTATTAAAAAATCATTATAGGAATTTAGAGACATTGCTCATTATGAGACATTTCTCTATATCCCATAATGTTTTCAGATGTTAAATGTTTTTTTCCTTGCTGTGTGGACAGTCCAAAGTAAACAGTAAACAACAACATATCTTTAAAACATTCTGGAAAAAAGAGAATTTGCTTAATTAAACAATTTCTTAATTCCCATAACCTTTCTCTAACGTCGTATAAACACAATTTGTATTTGAAGGCTGTTATAAGTAGAAAACATAAGTGTTGCCGATTTAATCACACATCATCTAATTGTAATAGCCAAATAATTAACAAAAGTTACAATTAAAGTCCGCATCTGTTGTCGAAATATCCACAGGTGCATTAACACAAGATTTATGAAACCAATGTATGCACTTATCACATTGTACCATGACGGTATCGACACATCCCGGCAAGTTACAAATACAATAGTTTTCAATTTCTATTTCTAGTGTTTTGACTTTTCTTCTATGGCTTAATCTTTTTGTAGTTCGCGGGAATGCCGATATTTCATGTTTTTGAAAATATTCCAGTAAATGGCTTCTTATTTTATTACAGACAAAAATTATATAAAAAAAACTATTGTTTACGAAAACAGTAAGATGTTACCTCTTAGAATCGAGACTAGACGATATATCGGAGAAAGCCCTGAGCAAAGACTATGTAAAATTTGCCAATCAAAATCTGTAGAAGACACTACTCATATTTTGATAAAATGTGATTTTTATAAAGACATTCGAAATGATATGTTCTTAGATCAGTCAAATGAATCTATTTATAATGAATTAAATGATCAAGAAAACTGTGCATGGTATGTATGGTAGATAAATTACCTTGGGAGTAACACCCCTCCCCCTTTTTACCCCGGTAAATTAGCTACATTGAGGCAGTAGGGAAGATCGTGTTTCACCGTGTGAAAGTAGACATTGCATAATGAGTGCAATGTCTCATTCCACACACTGTTACCAAATTAGTGTATATTTGTAAATAACTCATTTCATGTGACTTTATGAGTTAATATTATACAGCTATTTACTCCTCTTGAGGTCAATAGTGAAAAACTATTCTTCCAAGTGAATGACTATTGACCCGAAATAGAGAACTATTGACCGAGACGAAGTCGAGGTCAATAGTTCTCTATTTCGGGTCAATAGTCATTTGCGAGGAAGAATAGTTTTTCACCATTGAACTCAAAGGGAGTAAATAGCTGTTTTATTATATATCTTCATGAAAAACGCATAATTTAACTAGTTTATTTATAAAATTATAACGCGCGTTAACATGTTGGTTATGCACGTGCATGACGTCATTTCAAACAATAACGTCATAACAGATGAACTATTAACTCGAAAATGGACTATTGGACCTGAATTTTAGAATAAAAGCGAAAAGGAGTCAAATAGTCATTTTTTATTGAATCACACGTGACTGCTTCTCGTCCAATCAAACACTTTGATTCATAGTAGGTATATAATAATCATTTTTTATTGAATCACACGTGACTGCCTCTCGTCCAATCAAACACTTTGATTCATAGTAGGTATATAATAATATGTATTTATTATATACCTACTATGAATCAAAGTATTTGAGTGGACGAGAAGCAGTCACGTGTGATTCAATAAAAAATGACTATTTGACTCCTTTTCGCTTTTATTCTAAAATTCAGGTTCAATAGTCCATTTTCGAGTCAATAGTTCATCTGTTACATGGCACGCGCGTCTAAAAGGTGACGTTATTGTTTAAAATGACGTCATGCACGTGCATAACCAACATTTTAACACGCGTGCCATGTAACAGTATACTGCATTCTTCCTGCATTTACAATAATAATCCTGTGTTTATGTTAAAATCTACATTTATGTTACATAAATTTACCCAATTAAAATGATGACAGCAATGTAATAAATTAACTAGTCAAAATATGCGTTTTTCATGAAGATATATAATAAAACAGCTATTTCCTCCTTTTGAGTTCAATGGTGAATCAAAGCGCTGAAAGCGCTGATGGTATAGGGGGGCATATGTAAATTGAAAACATATGGCATAGATCATATAGACAAACATTGTTGAAACAATGAAACAATGACCTTTAAACAAACCAAACCAAAAATGTTTGAAGCAACACATATTGCCTGCCAATAACATATACCTCATTTGTCAAAGTTTTACCCTTTTCTTGTATAAACAAAATATCGAAGGACAAAAGATTGACAAAAAAAACCCGAGCAGCTACCCTTAATTAAAATATTTCTAGTTCAGAAATCACTAAAGATCCACAATGTATATTGTAATCATGCTGATAAATGAAAGACGATCGAAAGCATGATAGAGTTATGTGTCTTTTGCACTGCACAATTGCAGCTCTGAGTTTCCTATACACCAAGTCTTAAATTGATATATTGGACATATATTGAAACAATAACCGAAGAAATGAAAAAATTGAGTTTACACCTAAAAAACAGATTAGATTTGACGAAGTACAAATCTTGGGGAAGCACTCATTAACGAAAAAGGGAATTTCACGGAACGCATGTGTTGCATATAATAAGGGAGAACATTGAAAGACAAAAATATACACACTCCAAACGCAGCATGCTTAATTTATGGTAATGGTGCACTGCAAATCTGTAGGTCATAAGTTACATACAAACCAAGTTTGAAATTGATACAATGAAAGTTAATTGAGACAATCGCTGAACTAAATAAGGAAAAATGGAGATAACTGAAAAAACAGACCAGAGTTATGTACCTAGTACTTTGCCGTTCTCCTGATCACACGGGTATAATTGTGACCACTTTGAAATAAATCTGCCATACAGAAACAACGTGTTAACCAATACATGCAATCCATGACGGACGGACGAATGCACACGGACGGACGAATGCACATTCAGGCAGACAGCCGGCCGGACGCCGGATTATACCTCCAAGCTTTACAGACGGAGACAACTCAAGTATTGATTACAGAAGACTGGTTCGATGCGTCAAAACACGTCAGCTTAGATTATGGTATTTGTAAAGTATTTGCAATTTAATTGTATCTCCGAAAGGGACCGGACCGTCAAGGTTAATTTTCAAAAACCTATTTAGACTACATTTCTAGTTTATTTGTCAACAGATACATCTAGGACTACATTACACGTTGATGAACGTTGAGTCTTAAATTAACGCAAATGCATATACATCATAATTTTAGTCCCAAAATCGCTAGAAGCTTCTCAATAATAAAATAAATAATGACCTTGCGGTTATAACTCGGATGTGTTGACAAATTCGGCCAAATTTCTTTCCGACGTTTGACAAAAGTCAATGCGACATGCGTCATTCGTCTTTCACCAATGGCTAAGTCTATGTGGAAACGCAGCCAGTTGCTTGGGAAGATTGTTGTGAGGAGTACTGGTTTGAGAAAACCAGGAAATACATTTGTAGGTGAACTGGCCGCCGTGATATGACTGAAGAAATGTTAAAAACGGCGTTAAATCCCAATCAATCAATGTTGAAATTAACTTATCTATAATTTGTAGATTTAATTTCTATTTCCTAGTAGGGTCTACATACAGCGACACATGAGAATATTCAACACAAAACGCGACCTGTTTTACCAACAATTCCCCAGTAGCGGTGAGACCGTTTGTAACATTATTTCATGGCATGTATACACAGTAGGACCTCTCTCTTTGGACGAATTATGTTGTAACAAGTTTGTTTACAGTATTCCTTAACCTTGACCACATAGACTAAATATACAGCAAACAACATTGAACTAAGGCATAACTATTGACCTGAATTAATAAAAGTATGATTTTGAATAGTGATGAAAACATTGTGAAAAAAGACAAACTTGTTGATTATCATTCATCTGTTAAGGTTAGTCAAATGTGTCTAAAAGGGGCAAAGGTTAAAATAATAACTGTAGACAAATGTTTTCGTTATCTAGGTTATAGAAACAAATTGATTCATGTTTCAAAGCATTGTTTGAAAAGGAGGAATTGCTCATTGTCAGCAATTGCTCCGTTTGCAAATATACTTTCAACATTTGTTTGTAACTAAGTAGCTATAACGGGAACGGTTCAACCCTTTCCCGCTTACAGTCGCTTTTTGACGCATGTGCAGCAGACGGCTGCAGAATTGTTTATCATGACCCATTTCCTCTTTTTCCACAAAGGTTTCAACTATATATTTTTCCCCTTGATGTAAGGCAAAATTGCTCGTAATCATTCATCTCTAGCATGTTATTCAAAATATGTCCGGAAGGGAGAAAGAGGGAAAGAACGTCCATAGTAAAACGTTTAAATATGAAAAGAATTAATTTGAAACGTGTTTGAAAGCATTGTGTGAAAAGGAGGAATTGCTCATTGTCAGCAATAGCTCCATTTTCAACAATATTTTTTAAATATTCGAACTGTTATAGTATCACGGAAAGGGTTCCGCTTCCATGGGAAGGATGTAACCATTTTCCGCCTACAGACGCTTACAGACGCATGTGCAGCAGACGACAATCGAAAACATTGTGACAAAAGGGGAAATTGCTTTTCGTAGGCAATTTCTACTTTTGCCACAATGGTTTCAACTCCTTTCAATAATTGTATTTACAGTGCTTTGCACATTTCTCTATAAGTCGACTGTTGTAAACTAATGGGGTCACAGAACGGTCGACGTTACCTCACACTACTGACATTGAGGTCAACCATAGTTCAGAGTGAGTTTCATTCATAGAAACTATTTTGTCTCATAAATTTATGCAAGCGGAGGGTTTTGTGATTCGGTCGAACCAATGAAATCGTTGAAAAGGCAGATTATAACCAATCAAAACTCGATTTTGGTGTAGGTATACACATATGGACTGCGGTTGCAGCTTTAATCCGACTTTTCGAAAGCAGCTTCGCTATGAGATAGTGGCGAAACGCCCCTATCCCAAAAACTATTCCTCCTCGCAAATGACTATTGACCCGAAATAGAGAACTATTGACCTCGACTTCGTCTCGGTCAATAGTTCTCTATTTCGGGTCAATAGTCATTCACTTGGAAGAATAGTTTTTCCCTATTGACCTCAAGAGGAGTAAATAGCTGTATAATATTTTATGGTGACGTATAGGTCCCATGGGCCGGGTGTGTTAACATTTGTATAAACTGTGGGTTTCATGTATGTAAATTCACAAGGGTCACTTTAATAAACAATTTTCTCTCTATCTTAGACGACTTTTGAAATCAAATATACAAAGCTATGGAAAATCTCTATAAATGAAAGTTTCATTCTTGAACAAAGTCGAACACATTGTGGCAATCAGGCGCGTAGCTCCTTTTAGGCACTGTAGGCACGTGCCTACACATTTTTTCTAAAAATGACCACAAAATGCAGCTGCGGCGATACACATCTGCGTAAAGTATCGACCAGATCAGCCTGCGCTGACCGCGCAGACTGATCCGGCCGACCCATTCCGCCTTAGGGGGAGATAGATAGAGTAGTGATTCCTGAAACAGAAAATCCACATGAGGCAAAAAAGTGTATATCTGGGTACGCCTGTGTGGCATGCTTAGGCTGATCCGGGTCGATACTTTACGCAGATTCCACAATGTTGATTTTCTCACGAGACGGCCTACACATTGATTATTGCAAAGCTACGCCCCTGGCAATATGAGAAATTGCCTGCCAGAATGCATCTATGGGAGGGAAAGGTAAACATTTGTAAATGATATCTGAAGTACTTTATCTTTGCAAAAAACAATATATTGACTGTGTCTAGGAGAACAGGTGTAGTTGTGTTAACCCTTTCCAACATATAGAACATTTTCGTACGCCTCTGCTGCCAGCAGACGACTTTTGAAACCATTGTGACAAAAGGATAAACTGCTCGAAATAAGCAATTTCTCCTTTTGCCACTATGTTTTCAACTCTTTTCAATAATCATTCATTTATAGAGATGTTCCATAGTTTTGCTGAGATGAATTTCAAAGTCGTCTGCTGAAGATTTGTTGTACGTGGGAAAAGGGTTAAAGGGAGAAAAAGAAGTTGAAGCTGTGAGACTCAACCCCGTGACCTATCGTTAACAGTGTCAGACCACTTTTAAATATTTTTCCCCCTGTTGTGAGTTACGTGTACTGTAACAAGCTACCATTTGTATTTTTTCAGCCCATACTTTTTTCATGAGTATATCCAAATACGGGAACTATGATTAAACAGAGGACATGTGGCACTTGTAAATGATGGAGGAGATACCGGCCAGGACAGTTGGTTAGAAGTCATCGCTGTGTTGCCAATCATACGGGGAGTGCAAGACTTACGGTGCCAGTGGTTTATAGGAAACTTATGACCTGCAGATGTACATTGCACAAAAACCCCGACTTTAGTATGCGTTTGATTGTCTGTCATTTATATGTATAAGTATGATTCCAATATACAGTGTGGACATTTAGTGTTCACTGAGCAGGAAATATTATAGTTAAGGGTCACTGCTCTGTTTGTCAATCTTATGTAATTCATTTTTATTTTGGTAATACAGAAAAGCCTCAAACTGTGATAATTACTTAATTATATATTGGTTATTGGCAGGCAATTTGTGTTGTTTCAAACATTTTTGGTTTGGTTTGTTTACATGCCGATGTGACATTGTTTTAACAACGTGTGTCCATATAAACTATGCCATATCTTTTCACGTTACAGAAACCCCTATACTATTAATGCTTTCAGCGCTTTGATTTTACATTGTTTGCGATCCGTTTATAACACTTTACAAACATTTATAAATGGAGACAATATGAAGCTCTGTTCGCATACTCAATTACACTCATGGACCCTTCATACAGGCGTTCCATTAGGGATGTTTATCGTTCGTCTTAGGATGGAAAATATGTTCTGATGAGAATGCGGAACAGCTTTCTTTAACATACTATGCCAGCCTTCTAAATTGTTCGTCGTCCTTGGACCTTAGATGTTGAAGTGGTTCTGTATCTTTTTGTCACCCTCAACCCAGTACTTGGTTACATAGTCTATGACAGTTTCAAAGGCTGCTGGAAGGTCTAGGGAAGCAATGACGTTCAGTGCTTCGAACCACACAACTTCGACTGTGCTGATGGGGACAAGTGGTAAAACTGCTGCATATACAATGTATACACAACAAGAATGTTTATCTTGTGCTTTTAAAAGTAATATAAATACTGTTTATGGAAAAAAGATGATTTATTATGTCACAGAAAACTAACATTATTTAAATTACACAGTTTATGTGACATACCTGAAATCATCTTAAGTTACACAGTAAGTACATGTTTATTGTTTGGTGTTAAACGCCACTTTTAACATTTGTTATGTTATATCACGGAGTTTCCTTGGTAAGTTACGAGTCCTACTGGTCCAATTATCCGGATATCAGCCAGTCAGTCGTAATGCTAACCCTGCAACCTTCAGCGCCACTGAAGGCAGCCATTACTACCATTGTGAATGTTGTATGACCCGGCCAGCAGGGATCAAACCTGTGACATCCCGCACCAGAGGTGGACGCTCTCCCACAACACCATCGAGGGGGTCAAGTGAAATTGTATCTAATGTTAAACTAATTATACTGTTTATTAGATGATTTCCGGTATGTCACAAGAAAAAAACATTCTCTTATTTCATAATAATGAAGATCCTGATCAGTATGTACTTATGCAGTATGATCAGGGTCTCCACTATTAGGGGGGGGGGGGGGGGGGGGGGAAATGTTAGTTCTCTGTGACATCACAGAGTGAAATCATCTATATCCCATAAACAGCGTAATTGTGTAATGCTTTAACACTAGATAAACACACTTATTGTGTATATCTTTATACCAGTTTTCATTTGTACATTTATCACCAGCATACCTGCAGCTGACGATTTTGTAATACTCAGGGGGAAATATGGAAAGGCTGTGAAGATAAAAGTAACATTTTAGAATGGAGTTCAAAACGGCTAAAGGAATAATTTAGCATGAGCAACTTGTTCTTTTGTCGCAATGTTTTACAAACGTTGTCTGTTGCATAGGCGTCCGAAAGCGTCTGTATGTGGGAAAGGGTTAATTACATTTAGTATTTGTTTTTTTACAACACTGTTAGAATATTAAATGGTACTTTATTTTAAAATGTTTTATAAGCTATGATTGCATTGTTTGCTCTTTCATTATGTTATTATAAATGTCATGGTTTTTGTTTGTACTTGAAACTTATTTTATTAAACCTATATCGTAAAATTAAAAGTATGGAAGCCGGTTAGAACCATAAAAGAAATGAAATGTATCATTATTTCAGAAAATATAAGTTAAGTGTCCCCATGGTGTGGACACGTTATTAAAATCAATACATTCACAGTTTCAAACAGTTAATTAATTAACACAAACCTGTAAAAAGATGTTTAGTTACATTTTATGATAAGAAAAGATACATTTTGTAATAGTGTACAAAGGTACCACATACCAACTCGTTTTGCTCGACTTAGCACAAACTATTCGAAATGACCTATGCGTGTGGCATGTGTCACCAATAAGTCATTGTAAAACAACATCTCTTCTTAAACTAACAAGTCCATTTCATCCAAATTTCCATTCATAACTCTGGTTGCTGCGCCATCAGTCTATAACCCTAGTTGCTGCGCCATCAGTCTATAACCCTGGTTGCTGCGCCATCAGTCTATAGCTCTGGTTGCTGCGCCATCAGTCTATAACTCTGGTTGCTGCGCCATCAGTCTATAACTCTGGTTGCTGCGCCATCAGTCTATAACTCTGGTTGCTGCGCCATCAGTCTATAACTCTGGTTGCTGCGCCATCAGTCTATAACCCTGGTTGCTGCGCCATCAGTCTATAACTCTGGTTGCTGCGCCATCAGTCTATAACTCTGGTTGCTGCGCCATCAGTCTATAACTCTGGTTGCTGCGCCACCAGTTTATAACTCTGGTTGCTGCGCCATCAGCCTATAACCCTGGTTGCTGCGCCATCAGTCTATAACTCTGGTTACTGCGCCATCAGTCCATAACCCTGGTTGCTGCGCCATCAGTCTATAACCCTGGTTGCTGCGCCATCAGTCTATAACTCTGGTTGCTGCGCCATCAGTCTATAGCCCTGGTTGCTGCGCAATCAGTCTATAACCCTGTTTGCTGCGCCATCAGTCTATAACTCTGGTCGCTGCGCCATCAGTCTATAAATCTGGTTGCTGCGCCATCAGTCTATAACTCTGGTTCCTGCGCTATCAGTCTATAACCCTGGTTGCTGCGCCATCAGTCTATAACCCTGGTTGCTGCGCCATCAGTCTATAACTCTGGTTGCTGCGCCATCAGTCTATAACTCTGGTTGCTCCGCCATCAGTCTATAACTCTGGTTGCTGCGCCACCAGTCTATAACTCTGGTTGCTGCGCCATCAGCCTATAACCCTGGTTGCTGCGCCATCAGTCTATAACTCTGGTTGCTGCGCCATCAGTCCATAGCCCTGGTTGCTGCGCCATCAGTCTATAACCCTGGTTGCTGCGCCATCAGTCTATAACTCTGTTTGCCGCGCCATCAGTCTATAGCCCTGGTTGCTGCGCAATCAGTCTATAACCCTGTTTGCTGCGCCATCAGTCTATAACTCTGGTCGCTGCGCCATCAGTCTATAACTCTGGTTGCTGCGCCATCTGTCTATAACTCTGGTTGCTGCGCCATCAGTCTAGTCAGTTGAAATGCTAACCCAACAAATCTGAGTGCCAAGGAGGCAAAGCCATTGCTACCATGTTTAAAGTAGTTGGTATGACCCTGTCGAGGATCGAACCCGCAACCTACCACTGCACGACGGAGGCAGCCTCAGAAAGGGGAGACGTGACACATCTTTGTAATTCTTCTCCTCTGAAATTTCGGGTTTTATATCAAGATGATTTGACAGAATTGTACATTAGGTGATCCTCTATAAAATTGGTCATGCCATATTGGTTGACTGAAAAACATGGCCACCAGGTGGCATAACAAAGTTGGTAAAATGATGAAACTTTAAAAATGTCTTTCTCTGAAATTGCTTGTTTGATTGTAAGATAATTTGGCAGGAATATTCATTAGATGACCGTCTTCTGAACGTGTTCAATTCACATTGCAAAATTAAAAAAAAAAAAAACATGACTACTAGGCGTCATCAGATAGGGGTAATTGATAAAATGTTAAAACTCTTCTCCTCTGTAAATGTTTGCCTGCTTTAAATCATTAGGTTACCCTTTAAAAAAGTATTTAAGTCATGTTGATTGTTTCAAAATCTCTCTGTCTCTATCTCTATCACTCGCTCTATCTCATAGTCTCTCTCTGTCTCTGTCTCTCTGTCTCTGTCTTTCTCTCTGTCTCTGTCTCTTAAGTCATATTACTTCTGGATCCCCCTCGTATATACTGACAAATTGCTGTGTAAATGTTGTATATACTCCGAATTGACATCTGAAGGATCAAAGATCAGCCGAGTCCATGTTATAGGGGGAGCAGGTCAATTTTGTATTCGGAAGGCCTCTGTACAGTTAAATATATGAATACATATTGGTTTAAACTCGAAAGTATGATACGTGTAATAGCATCTTAGCTCAGTCGGTTGAGCCTGTAAGATTAAAGATTTCAGGCCTATGCGATATGGGTTCGAACCCACCATAGTTTTTTTTCTTTTAGCTTTGATCTACTTGTATGTATGCATATATGTTTTTTAATATTTCATGTGCTTGTTTTATTTTAGGATTTCATTGTTTTCTTCATTGTATAACATAAAGATCATCAAAAACCTTGACAGAAATAGTGTAGATACTATATCATCATTATCATTATCATCATCATCATCATCACTGTAATGCGACCTCGACTGCATGGCTGTGTAAGCTATAATACGTCGTATTATATTTGTATGCCACATTTGTACCTTCGCAGGTAAAAAATAAATCACGAAAATTAAAGACATTGTGCGATTAACAATAACGTAGAAAATACATAAAAAACATAAAATAAGAAGAGTGGTGTGTCAGGATTTCACTTATAATCAAAACGGGCGCATATTTTCTATGCTCATCCCTATTTTGGATAATAGAACAATCCATGACCTTTCGTCATTGCTCACTGTTCGAATAGCAGGTATACGTTAAAACCTTACATAACATATTTAAAAAGATTTAACATCATAAATATTTTTTCAAATGCTTAGATAAAGAAAAATACATTCTACATATTCCATCGGAACTTCTCGGAAAAGGCTTTCTTGTATACAACCTTATATTATGTAAAATATTAATATGTATATTGGCTATAAATATGTTATATTTAATGCTGAATAAAGATATGTAAAAATGTAAAGACTTAAAACGCAATTATCTTCGCATGAATAAGTATCAACCCGTCACTATACTCACGAGAGTTGTATATGTTGTCGCTTACTGATGCAGAATTCTCACGATAGGACATACATCGATATTGTTGAAAATATCATTCTCGCTATCTCGTAAAAATGCAAGTATTCTTTTGTTGTATTTTTAATGTATTTACTATATAAATTGCAATATCGTAGCTACTTTGGATCTTTAAAGAGAAGCAAATAAATACAACCTACCATTGATTATTAATAAGGGGATAGATAACTTACTTAAAAGATTGAAATTGGTGATTATAATGAATCATTTTGTTACCCTGAATGCGTATCTAGCTATGAAGTGTACGTTCAGAAGCTCAACAGACGTCTAACTGCATTGCGATTTATTAAAAATCGGCTTGATATATATTCTTGAAATGTTGGCAAATGGTAGACGAGAACATGTGTCCTAAATTATATATCTTTAAAATAAAAATATCTCGGGAGAATTTTTGATAAATTAGAAATAATCTTATAACTCCCCCCCCCCCTCTCTCTCTCTCTCTCTCTCTCTCTGTCTCTCTGTCTCTCTGTCTCTCTCTGTCTCTGTCTCTGTCTCTGTCTCTGTCTCTCTCTCTGTCTCTCTCTCTCTCTCTCTCTCTCTCTCTCTCTCTCTCTCTCTCTCTCTCTCTCTCTCTCTTTCTCTCTCTCTGTCTGTCTCTGTCTCTGTCTCTGTCTCTGTCTCTGTCTATATCTCTCTCTTTCTCTCTCTAACTAAATTCATATTACTTCTTAATACCCCCTCGTATATATTGACAAATCTATTTTAATGTGTAAATGTTGTATATGCTCCGAATTTGACATCTGAAAGATCAAAGATCAGCCATGTCCATGTTGTAGGGGGAGCAGGTAAATGTTGTATTCGGAAAGCCTCGGTACAGTTAAATATATGAATACATATTGATTTAAACTCGAAAGTATGATACGTGTAATAGCATCTTAGCTCAGTCGGTTGAACCTGTAAAATTAACGATTTCATGCCTATGAGATATGGGTTCGAACCCACCACAGTTTTCCTTTTTAGCTCGACTTTTGAAAAAAACGAGAGCTATTGTCATGACCCCGGCGGCGTGGTCGTCCGGTTAAGGTTTTTTGTTCAGCTCAGCTTTTTTTCTGTTTTCTAACAAACTACTACTGTTAAAGTCACTAAACTTCATAAACATAATCATAATATCTTAAATAATAAAAGTATATAGCTGGAAATCTTTATTTGTTTCACTTAAAACTTCAAAACGTAAGGTTAAGATTTTTTGTTTAGCTCAGGTTTTTGACAATTTTTTACTCATGATTTTTCATATCTTAAAAACTTTTCTATTTTTTTGCTTGAAACTTCACAAACTTGCTGAGTGTCTTAAGTTGACCTTATATAACAAGTTTCATAACTCTGTAAATAGTATTGACAAAATTATCTCCCCATTTCGATTTAGAAAATCTACTTTGAAGGGAGAAAAATGGTGATAACTGAAACACAATTTAACCTATAGCTTTGAAACTTCCTAAACTTATTCAATGTCTTAACATAACTTGATACAACAAGTTCCATAACCCTGAACTTAATATTGACCAAATTATCCCCCCTTTTGGACTTAGAAAATCTACACTGAAGGTGTTGTCATCCGGTTAAGGTTTTTCATTAGCTCGACTTTTGAAAAAAAACGAGAGCTATTGTCTTGACCCTGGCGTCGGCGGCGGCGATGGCGGTGGCGTGGTCGTCCGGTTAAGGTTTTTTGTTTAGCTCATTTTTTATTTATTTTTTCTCCCTATCAGTCGAGCGTCTGTGCCGTACGCGGTGCTCTTGTTTCTTTTAGCTTTGGTCTATTTGTATGTATGCATATATGTTTTCTTTATTTTATTTGTTTGTTTTATTTTAAGATTTCATTGTTTTCTTCATTGTATAACATAAAGATCATGAAAACCCTTGACAGAAATAGTGTAGAGAATATATCATCATTATCATCATCATCACTATAATGCGACCTCGACTGCATGGCTGTGTAAGCTATAATACGTCGTTCTACATTTGTATGCCACATTTGTACCTTCGCAGGTAATATAAAATCATGAATATTAAGGACATTGTGCGATTAACAATAACGTAGAAAATACATAAAAAACATAAACTTGTTAATCCGCTAACTTTGCCTTCGAATTAGTGGTGTGTTAGGATTTTACTGCTCGAATACCTGAAACGTTATAATCTTCGCATGAATAAGTATCAACTCGTCACTGCTCATTGAAGCAAATAAATACAACCTACCATTGATTACAAGGGGGTAGCTTACTTTCTCTACGTGTCTCTCTATCTCTTTGTCTCTGTCTTCATCACACGCTCTATCTCATAGTCTGTCTCTGTCTCTGTCTCTGTCTCTCTCCCTCTCTCTCTCTTCTCTCTCTCTCTCTCCTTCTCTCTCTCTGTCTCTCTGTCTACTCTCTCTCTCTCTCTGTCTCTCTGTCTCTCTCTGTCCTCTCTCTGTCTCTCTCTGTCTCTCTCTGTCTCTCTGTCCTCTCTATGTCTCGTCTGTCTCTCTCCTCTCTCTCTCCTCTCTCTCATCTCTCTGCTCTCTGTCTTCTCGTCTCTCTCCCTCCCTCCCTCTCTCTCTCTCACTCATCTCTCTCTCCTCTCTCTCTCTCTCCTCCTCTCTCTCTCTCTCTCTCTCTCTCTCTCTTCTCTACATCTCTCTCTCTCTCTCTTCTCTCTCTCTCTCTCTCCTCTCTCTCTCTCTCTCTCTCTCTCCTCTCCTCTCTCTCTCTTCATCTCTCTCCTCTCCCTCTCTCTCTCTCTCTCTCCTCTCTCTCTCTCTCTCACTCTCTCTCTCTCACTGTGTTGTACATGTATGTAAATTCACACGGGTCACTTTAATAAACAATGTTCTCTCTATATTAGACGACTTTTGAAATCAAATATACAAAGCTATGGAAAAATGAAAGTTTCATTCTTGAACAAAGTCGAACACATTGTGGCAATCAGGCGCGTAGCTCCCTTTAGGCACTGTAGACACGTGCCTACACATTATTTCTAAAAATGCCCACAAAATGTAGCTGCGGCGATACACATCTGCGTATGTATCGACCAGAACAGCCTGCGCTGACCGCGCAGACTGATCCGGCCGACACATTCCGCCTTAGGGGGATAGATAGAGTAGTGATTCCTGAAACAGAAAATCAACATGAGGCAAAACAGTGTATATCTGGGTACGCCTGTGTGGCATGCTTAGGCTGATCCGGGTCGATACTTTACGCAGATTCCACAATATTGATTTTCTCACGAGACGGCCTACACATTGATTATTGCAAAGCTACGCCCCTGGCAATATGAGAAATTGCCTGCCAGAATGCATCTATGGGAGGGAAAGGGTAAACATTTGTAAATGATATCTGAAGTATTTTATCTTTGCAAAAAACAATATATTGTGTCTAGGAGAACAGGTGCAGTTGTGTTAACCCTTTCCAACATATAGAACATTTTCGTACGCCTCTGCAGCAGACGACTTTTGAAACCATTGTGACAAAAGGATAAACTGCTCGAAATAAGCAATTTCTCCTTTTGCCACTATGTTTTCAACTCTTTTCAATAATCATTCATTTATAGAGATGTTCCATAGTTTTGCTGAGATGATTTCAAAGTCGTCTGCTGAAGATTTGTTGTACGTGGGAAAAGGGTTAAAGGGAGAAAAAGAAGTTGAAGCTGTGAGACTCAACCCCGTGACCTATCGTTAACAGTGTCAGACCACTTTTAAAATTTTCCCCCTGTTGTGAGTTACGTGTACTGTACAAGCTACCATTTGTATTTTTTCAGCCCATACTTTTTTCATGAGTAAATCCAAATACGGGAACTATGATTAAACATAGGACATGTGGCACTTGTAAATGATGGAGGAGATACCGGCCAGGACAGTTGGTTAGAAGTCATCGCTGTGTTGCCAATCATACGGGGAGTGCAAGACTTACGGTGCCAGTGGCGAAATCGCTCTTACTGAATACGACAAAAGTGGCACCCCTGTTGAATACATTGAGGAGGGTGGGGATAGCACATTAAAGCCTACAGTTCGACAGAGATACCAAAATGCAAAGAAACGCTATGAAAGCAAACACACACATTGTGACAAATATTGGGAAAAGTTTGTATGCTCTCCATTCTTCTAAGAAGTGTAAACTAAGAAAGTCTGTAGTATCCCACCATAAAAAATGCCTGAAATACTGTTTTGCTAAGAATCAGGGAGATCAAGATGGTCTAGATGAAAACTTGCGTGTTATTATACCTCACCAGTTTGGGGATTACTCAGTGTGTAGTGCCAAATTATGTGCTGTGAAAAATAATCCAGATAGGAAATATGTTCATTTGAGTTTGCCTTATACGGTTGCCTTAAGGGATGATGGCATTCTTCGGACTGAGCTTGACAAAATAGTGCAGCCTGTGATAGGTAATACTGGATCCTACTCTGACCTGGGATCATCACAGCAGTGTGATAACACCAACCGTGAGGCAGCAATTAGGGCACCAAAGTCACTTCACTACGGGGAGTCGGAATCTCTGGATTTTCGAGTTCAAGCAACAGCAGCATTTACTAATGACGGAAGGGACTTCATTTGTCAGGTTAGTAAATTACCCGAGGTATCCAGTTATGCTCTTTATTTAGTATCAAGTGTCAAGTATTTATTCAACCGGCCCATCATACAACATTTTATTGTATACTTTGATATTGTTCCTTCTTGTTTCCATATGACCAAAGGATGCAATATCATTTGATATTGCACGGGTTGATATTGCACTGGAATCTTTTTCACGTGACGCTAAGGACGGAACTATTTCCATACACTAACGTTACAACGTCCAACCTTTCATGATTTAGAGACCAGCTAACTTCTACATCTACTGTGTTACTGTCAGGGCTTAGTGCATCACAGGCAAGTGAAGCCATTACAATGGTTAAAACCACTAATTAGGCATATTTACAAATATAAATGAAATAAAAAAGCATATGTGTTGTTTAGGCTGTGTATCAATGTAGACGGGACTTGAATCAGTTTACAGATGTGATCTGCTCAGGGTCGACTCTCTGATAGTCCTAGGAAAAAGCTGTGCTTATTCGGTTCGTAGTACATTGTTTGGTACATCTTTTATAGATGACACATAGATAGACATACACAAAACCCAATCTGGTCTATTTATAGCGTTAGATATGCTAGTAAATACGTACGTAGTTTCTGACGTAATAATGTGACGTGTAGGATGGGACTCCCTATTATCGGTGTACTTACGTTTTTTTCGAAAAAAAAATAATAAAGCAAACTTAACTGTAAATTATATCAAGTGTCACTCATTCCTTTATATGTCCTTGTTAATTAACTTACACAAAATAATCATTCACTTCTGTGCAAAGTTCCAACAATTAAGTCCATCCGCACCCATTTTGAAATTGATATTCAAGGGAGGCAATCACTCACCGGTGTAATTACAAAAAGTATTAGTATGGTGGTCCTGTTGTATCAACTCTTTACAAGATTGTGGGATTTAGTGTGAAAATGATTAAAACATTTTTCACTAAAACAATTATATTTAATGTAAATGTTAATTTATTAACTGTTCCAAACTATGAACTTATTTACACGATATTTTCAGAATCAATTTGTTAAATTTTCTTATTGGCACAATTTATCATATTTTCCAAAAATGACCCATTTCTTTGTTATTTTTTTAGTCCTTATAATAACATCCTTAATTTTTGTAACACAGTATATGATTTAGAAGTTTAAAAATAGCATATGTTAAAATTTATAACCACCACAAACATACAGGCCAAAAAAACAAAATATTTTTTCAGAATTTTGGTCCTTAATTTCTTCCATGTTTTCTATAGTCGAGAAAATTTCACGGAATGTAATCATGTGACTTAAAATTCCTATGATGTCATAAGCAGTTAATACACAACATGTTCAAATGTGAAAGAAAAAAATCAACAACAGGTTTTCTACTAAAAAAATGACGATTTTGTTGGTGAGGGGTCAGGGCATG
The DNA here is from genome assembly GCA_031761405.1 of Serripes groenlandicus. Classification (NCBI taxonomy): domain Eukaryota; kingdom Metazoa; phylum Mollusca; class Bivalvia; order Cardiida; family Cardiidae; genus Serripes; species Serripes groenlandicus. The sequence continues at coordinate 52,686,675 of JASEVX010000007.1, read as the reverse complement.
TAGGATTTTCATTTTATTATGGGTAACAATCATGATGTGTCGTAATTTCTGAGAATATTGATTTTATTGAAAAAAAATATTGTAGAATTTGAAAGTCGTGATAAAGGGCTTTCCTGATGGAATCATACGGCATCCGGTTGTGCGCGCGCAACAAAGAAAACACCAGTTTTGTGTTTACCTTGGTATTCGTGATAACACGGTATTCGTAGAACCTACTATACATCAATACTATTGCTCGATTGTTGTTTTGATTGTTGTTGACGATCTATTATAAGTGTATCAACAAATAAAGAGGGATTCATAACTGCTAGGTTGAATAAGCAAATGATTGTTTTAAAGGTAGGTCTTCAGATTTGATTTTGTTATCCTCTGATTTGAAGTATATCAACGCAGTAGCCTTTATATGTATATTAAAGATGTGTGTTCGCTTTACTGAACATACTGCGAGGTCAAAAGGCCCTTTTAAAGGGGCATTTAAATAGTAATAAAAAAACAAATATCCATGCGTAAATACAAGAATAAGATAATACACGAGTTCTTAATGAAAAAACACTGTTAGAAAAGGTGTTACACATAATTTTGTCGACGATTCCAATTTCGAGTCGACAACAATGGCGGTTCGTAAAATATATTTTCCGCGACCTTAGCAACCAGCGTAAAGGAGAGTATAATTGCGCGATATATCGTTAATGTTTATCTGAGCAATCCAAACCGACTGTTCATTTTCTAATAGTGTGACGTGTTTAAAAAAAAAAAAAAAAAAAGACACATTTTAAATAGCCAATATCAAATTATACAATAAAAAGGTTATTGCATGATTATGGGAATCTATTGTGTTGGGACTCGTTCCTTCGGCGGAGTGCCCTCGCAAGCTCGGGCAACTCAGCCGAAGGAACTCGTCCAACACAATATTTTCCCATATTGATGCAATAACCTATAATATACAATACATTATATGTGCAAAAGTGACATATGGTTATTATAATTTGAATTTGTTTAAATTTCTATCAAATTGATTTGATTATCTTTCCAAAATCGTATACGAGTATATATAATTATATGTTATATAATTGGGACACTCCATGAGAAAACCGGTGATAGTGACAGCATTTTCGATTTTGGGATTTTTACATGTTCATATAGTCCAACCTGTCTAGATTTGTTTGATATATGTGGACTTCGTATGATGAATATTGACGCCGTAATGGACATCGAAAAAAGATGTGTCATACTTATCGGCTAAAATGACAGAGATGTACTTTTAATGATTTACGATCGACGCTCAAACAGTTTCGTCATTTAGTGCAAAGTTATTCTTAATTTCATCAAAATGGTTTGAGTACATTTTAAGTCATTCAACGTACACCTTCACCTGTAAAGCAGTACTACGAATGGTAGTGCAATTTAAAGCACAGCGTTTAGAACAAGATGTTAGGGTCGTGCTGAAATACAAATACATGTATGACATAGTGTTGGAGTCTTATTTCCTGTGCTACAAGAACAATAATTTTACGCATCCACATGATTATTTGAATGCTATGCAAATGAGCCGTTTTACGAGAAAACCAACATTATGGACTATGCGTAATTTATCGGCCCAGATGTGCCTGCGCAATCCGCGCAGGCTAATCCGGGCCGACACATTCCGTCTCAGGGGGATAGAGGTATAGAGTAATGATTCCTGAAACAGAAAATCCACATGAGACGAAAAGTGCCTGCGCTCCATGCTTAGCCTAATTGGGTCGATACTTTACGCACAGTCCACACTGTTGGTTTTCTCGCGGAACGGCTCAAATGTGTGCTGTTTTAGTGATATAACTGAAATATTATTGAAATGGTGTATCAATCGAACAAAATAAAACTAGACCGCGCGATAACAAAAACGAAGCTGCTTGTTAAAAGATAAAAGTCGTGTTAAGACGTCAATTCTTATAATGAAAAACAACGTGAAACAGATATTTCTTTGGTTAACACCAACAGATAAGATTGTATCTATTTTATTAGTTGGCTCAAATATTAAAAACAGGAGATATTAATTTTCTTCAAAGAAACGGCACTGTGATTGAAACAAAAGATATAACGTAATCACATAGTTTATGTCATCTCATACACACATATTGACTCTTATTTATACTACATACTACACCCTCATTCACATAGATTTTAGTTATGAAAATCATTTCATTATAGGTAAGATTTAATAATCCTATATTGATCTAGTCTGCCCTTTGATGTCATCAAAACATTACTAATACAACTTGAGAGAGAGAGTCTCTTTGATAAGGTCCTTTCGTCAACTTTAAAAATTGCTATCCGAACGATAATCAGTAACCCTTTCCCAATGTCAGAGGCATTCCGACGCATCTATAGCAGACGCCTTTCAAAAACAATATAGGAAAAGTATAACTTGATTATGATGAGCTAAATGCTATAATGAACCTTATTCAATAATTATACTTCCGTTTTAGAGAGACCACGTGTTCGCTGGTGTGGTGGGAAAGCGTCCGCCCCAGGTGCGGGATATCGCGGGATCGAATACCCGGCCGGGTCATACAAAATTCGTTAAAAATGGTAGTAATAGATGCCCTCCTTGGCCCCAAGGGTTCCGGGGTTAGCATTGGACTGACTTGCTGGTGTCATGATATAGAAAAAGCAATTGTACTGGTAACTTACCTACGAAAGCCTATTAGGACCATCTGAGAAAAAATAAATATTGTAAAGTCGTAATAAAACGAAAAAATGCGTTATAATGCGAAAAAGGCGAAGTAACGCGAAACAAGGCATAATAACGCAAAGTAAAGGCGTAATATTAAATGCGAAGAAAGGCGTAGTAACGCGGAATAAATACATTATAACGCGAAAATAAAGGCGTAATAACGCGAAACTTAAGGCGTATCAACTCTAATTAAAAGCGTTATAACGCGAAATAAAGGCGTGTCAACGCTAATAAAAGGCGTTTTTACGCGAAAGAAAGGCGTAGTAACGCGAAAATAAAGTCGTAATAACGCGAAATAAATGCGTAATAACGCTAAACAAAGGTCTATTAACCGTAAGAAAGGCGTTGTAACGCGAAAATAAAGTCGTAATAACGCGGGAAAAAGGCGTGATAACGCGAAATAAAGTCTTAATAACGCCTTTTTACCTATAAATAAATCGATTACTGCTTTGAAGACTCTTTTTAAACCATGGATCTACGACCCAGATCAACCAATTCGCTATGTTTTTTCATAGGCTGAGCTGCGATTGATGACCCAGATCAACCAACTCGCTATGTGTTTTGAGTGGTTCAGCTACGATCTACGACCAAGATCAACCAATACGCCATGTTTTGTCAGTGGCTGAGCTACGATCTACGGCCCAGATCAACCAATTCGCTATGTGTTTTGAGTGGCTGTCCTACGATCTACGAACCATATCAACCAATTCGCTATGTGGTTTGAGTGGTTGAGCTACGATCTACGACTCAAATAAACCAATTCGCCATGATTTTACAATGCCTGAGCTACGATCTACGACCCAGATCAATACATTTTGTATGTTTTGTCAGTGACTGACCTACGATCTACGACCCAGATCAACCAATTAGCTTTGTGCTTTGAATGGTTGAGCTACAACCTACGAACCAGATCATCCAATTCGCTCTGCCACTGACAATACATAGACAAGTGGTTCATTTGGTTTGTAGATCATAGCTCAGCCAATGAGGAAGCATTGCGAATTAGTTGATCTGTGTCGTAGATCGTAGCCCGGCCACTGACAAAACATAGAACAGTAGATGATCTGGGTCGTAGATCATAGCTCAGCCATTTAAAAAACATGGCGTATTGGTTGCTCTGGGTCGTAGATCGTAGCTCTACCACTCAAAACACATAGCTTATTGGTTGATCTGGGTCGTAGATCGTAGCTCAGCCACTGACAAAACAGAGAAAAAAACATTGCGAATTGGTTGATCTGGGTCGTAGATCGTTGTTCAACCACTCAAAACACAAAGCTAATTGCTTGATCTAGATCGTATATCGTAGCCACATAGCTAATTAGTTGATCTGGGTCGTAGATCGTAGCTTAATCACTGACACAAAATACCAAAGTGGCTGATCTGGGTCGTAGATCGTAGCTCAACCAATGAAAAAACATTTCGAATAGGTTGATCTGGGTCGTAGATCATAGCTCAGCCAGTGAAAACACATGATGATGAACTGGTTTATCTGGGTAATAGGTCGTAGCCCAGCCACTGAATAAAACATTGCGAATTGTGTGTAGATCGTAGCTCAGGCACTGAAAAAACATGGCAAATTGGTTGATCTGGGTCGTAGATCGTAGCTCAGCCAATAAAAAACAAAGCGAATTGGTTGATCTAAGTCGTAGCTCATTCATTGACGAAACTTGGCGTATTGGTTGATCTGGGTCGTATATCGTAGCCCAATCACTCAAAACACATAGCTAATTGGTTGATCGTGGTCGTAGATCGTATCTCAGCCTCTGACAAAACATAGAAAATTGGTTGATCAGTGTCATAAATCGTAGCATGGCAAATTGGTTGATCTGGGTCGTAGATCGTAGCTCAGCCAATAAAAAACAAAGCGAATTGGTTGATCTAAGTCGTAGCTCATTCATTGACGAAACTTGGCGTATTGGTTGATCTGGGTCGTATATCGTAGCCCAATCACTCAAAACACATAGCGAATTGGTTGATGTTGGTCGTAGATCGTAGCTCAGCCACTGAAAAATCAGAGCAAATTGGTTGACCTGGGTCGTAGATCCATGGTTGAAATGGAGTCTTCAAAGCAGAAATCGATTTATAAAAAGCTAAAAAAAGGCGTTATTACGACTTTATTTTGCGTAAATACGCCTTTATTTCGCCTTACTACGCTTTTTCCCAGCGTAATAACGCATTTTATTAGCGTTAATACGCCTTTGTTTAGCGTTATTACGCCCTTATTTCGCGCATTCATTTTTCGCGTTATTATGTCATTATTTCGCGTTATAACGCTTTTTATTAGCGTAAATACGCCTTTATTTTTGCGTTATTACGCCTTTATTTTCGCGTTATTATGCCTTTATACCGCGTTACTACGCCTTTCTTTGCATTATTACGCCTTTACTTTGCGTTATTATGCCTTGTTTTGCGTTACTTCGCCTTGTTTCGCGTTACTTCGTCTTTTTTCGCATTATAACGCCTTTTTTCGCGTTATTACTTTATAATATTATTTTTTTCTCAGATGGTCCTAATAGGCTTTCGTACTTACCCAGGAAACGTCGAGATAAATCTATAAAAACTGTTTAAAGAGGCGTAAAACACCAAATAATCAATCAAACAGTTTGAGAGAACTCTCCAAGTTAGTTTATTTTGTCCGAAACGACTGACTGTCTTTCAGTCTTTTTTACCATCCGTCCGTATGTCTGTCCGTGACGGTTTGCATTAAATGGCCTAAACGTTGTTTCTGTTTAGCACATTGCGATCTTGAAAACGATACAATATTTCGAACATAAATATGATGTTATTTTTTTATGTATAATCTCCATTTGCCATGATCTTTTCGTCGACAATTGTCTCAATAGAATTTCGATGTATTACTTTCAAATTTGGTTTATAGAAAACTTATGACCTGCAGATGTGCATTGCACAAAACCACAACTTTAGTATGCGTTTGATTGTCTGTCATTAATATGTATAAGCATGATTCTAATATACAGTGTGGACATTTAGTGTTCACTGAGCAATAAATATTATATTTAAGGGTCACTGCTCTGTTTGTCAATCTTTTGTAATTCATAATTTTATTTTGGTTATATAGAAAAGCCTCAGACTGTGATAACTACCTTTTATTATATATAGGCAATTTGTGTTGTTTCAAGCATGTTTGGTTTGGTTTGTTTAAATCATCCTATGTGACATTGTTTCAACAACGTATGTCCATATAAACTATGCCATATCTGTTTACATAACAGAGGCCCCTATACCATCAAGGATTTCAGCGCTTTGACTTTACATTGTTTGCGATTCCGTTTATAAAACTTTACAAACATTTACAAGTGGAGAAAATGTAAAGCTCTGTCCGCATACCCAATTACACTAATGGCCGCTTCATACATGCGATCCATTAGGGATGCTAGTCGTTCGTCTTAGGATGGAAAATATGATCGGATGAGAATGCTGAACAGCTTTTTAGCTCGACTTTTTCTATCATGTTCAAATGTGTTATAATGTATGCATTGGAAGGCGCGCCAACTGACTCTGAGACAACCGAATTATCATGAATATTATCATCGGCATGATCTGCCTACTTAGTCAGACTAACAACTTCATTATCCTTATTATATATGCTAATACTGCAGTAGAGTTGTCTCTCGGAATACAAAAATATGCAAACAAATGTATGGCTGAACGGCTAAAAGAAAGAACAAAGTCAGCCCTTCCTTCTGTTAAAAGACGCAGTCTGATCATAAAGCAGGAAGGTTCCACCATCCAGGTTTCCCAAGAAGCTCTCGAAGGAGAATCATACCAGTCTGGTAAAATATAATTGATTAATAAGCACTGATTTAATTAGATGCACAAGCAAGGTGGTTTATAATTAAGTTGTGATAACTGTTTACAGGTAAAGCTCTTGAATGAGCAGTGGAGATTGAAAAGGTATCCGACGCAGTACCAAGGGGTAGCTTTTCTCCGGTAATCACTCATGATCTCACTATCATTGCCATAGACCTGGAAACTACAGACCTAAGTAAGTAAGATTTAAATAATAGTAAAAAACACACTTTTCTTATAAGTTAAACATGAATTAATCAGCAGACGGGATATTGGTTGGGCATTGTTCGTTCGTCCAGAGCTATATCTAAGGCATGGTTTGACGGAACTGACTATATGGAAATGTTTACAAACAACGGAAATGTTAGACGGTAAGATTGCCTAAAAAACATCAGAGTTATTTTCGCTCGATCTTATATATGTACTGAATATTATGGTTAGGTTTATATCACAATTACCTTGTGAACGGTGAACATTGAACATCAAATATTCATAAAAATTAATCAGAACCATTTTTAGCTCGACTATTCGAAGATTATGAGAGCTATTCTATTCACCCTGGCGTCGGCGTCCGCTTCCACATTGGTTAATGTTTTGCATGCACGTACACCATAGCTCAGTAACTACTAGATGTATTGCATTGACATTTTCTACAATGCTTCACAATAATAGTAATCAAGTTTGATAACTCTATCCTGCTTTTTATGCAAGTTATGGCGCTTTTTTACTTGGAAATTTTGGTTAAAGTTTTGCGTGCAACTACAATTAGAGTTCATATCTAAGTATTTACTTCAATGAGTTACATTCCTTCCAAACTATTACACGTATGTAGATTATTAAGTTAGATAACTATATCCTTCATTTAATGCAAGTGATGGCCCTTTCTTTTTACATAGAAATTCTTGTTAACGTTTTGCACGCAACTGCATTAAAGAGACCATATCTCAGTAACTATTTGAAGCGTTGTATTGAAATTTTTGTACAACCCTTGCCAATTTCACAACTATATGCACAACCAAGTAAGATAACTCTATCCTTTATATAATGAATATTATTGCCCTTTTTTTACTTAGCAATTCTGGCTAAAGTTTTGCGTGCAATTACATTAAGAGTCCATAAATCATCAAGTTAGATAACTGTTTCTTGCATTTTAGCTTGTTATGGCCCTTTTTGGACTTAGACATTATGGTTAAAGTTGTGCTTGCAACTACATTAAGAAACCATATCTTAGTAGCTGATTGATGCGTTGCCTTGAAACTTAATAGAACCCGTCCCAACCATCACAGCTATGTACACACTTAAGTATGATAACTCTATTCAGCATTTAATGCAAATTATGCCACATGTTTGACTTAGACATTCTGGTTAAAGTGTTGCATGCAACTACATTAAGGGTCCATATCTCAGTAACTACTTGAAGCATTGTATTGAAACTTTATACAACTCTTTCCAATTTCACAACTTTATACACAACCAAGTAAGATAACTCTATCCTGCGTATAATTTAAACTATTACCCTTTTTTTACTTAGTAATTCTGGTTAAAGTTTTGCGTGCAACTACATTAAGAGTCAATATCTTAGTAACAACTTAATGCATTTCATTGAAACTTAATACAGCCCTTCTCAACCATCATACCTATGTAAATACTGAAGTTATATAACTCTATCCTGCATATAATGCAAATTATCACCCTTTAAGGAATTATGGTTAATGTTTTGCATGCAAATACATTAGAGTCTATATCTCAGTAACTAAAAAGCTTTGGAATAGACGAGCGAGCTTTTTTTTAAGGTCATCTGTTTTTCGAATAAAAAAAGTTGGGGTATCGTGATACCCTTCTATTCGTCTGCTACATCGTCACAACACTTTAACATAACCTCATAACTAAAAAACAGCTCAACATGTTCAAGTTAAACTAGGTACACATGTTCCTAGGAACAATACAGATGTGTATACCAAGTCCAGGAACTCTGGCTTTAATAATTATTCAGTTATGCCCCGTTTTCGACTTAGAAAAAAGAAGACGAGCGTTGATGGTTGCTTATGGCGCTCTTGTTATTTTAAAATGTCTTTGCAGAACGTGGAAATTCGATACCCCACATTACACAAATCTCAGCTGCTGAAGTGGCAGGTCCACGATGGTTCAAGACTTGCATCATTCCGAAACAGCCGATTGCCTTTGGAGCTCAACAAAAGAAAAGATTTTACAAATAGGAATATGACAGTTCATGGTCAGCACGTTGAACTTATTGATACTCATACAGCCTTACATAACATTATAACATTATTACTTGGTTGGAAATGCTGTGGGGACGTTTTTGACTTTCCAGTTCTGATGTCTGCTGTTTCAAACACCAAACTATTGGACGAGTTTGAGAAGTGTGTTATTGGTTGTGCAGATTCTTTAAGTATATTCAGAAAGTGTTTTCCTAATAGGTCAACATATAAACAAATAGGATTTGCTTCGTGATCTTTTAAATGTGACATTTAATGCTCATGATACCAAAGAGGATGTTTGTGCTCTTCGTGATCTGTTCAGGTTTGCAGATTTGCCTTAACAGATTTCACGAAGTTTACATTTTCCCCAAGACCTGTTCACCTCCAGCTAAAAACAAGATAGTTCTAAAAGTAAAAGAATATGTCATCATTGTCTGAACTTGTTGCATGTGGTGTTTGCAAACATGCTACAGCTGGGAATGTTGCTGGTTCTGGTCTCAACATGCTTTATTTGCAGAACATATTTAAAAGGGAGGGGAAAGATGGACTGATGAGCGTATTTACGGGGAAAGGTTCAGAGGGACAGCCTCGGGTTACACATACAAAGATAACTTTAGAAACTGTTATACCAAAATTATCAGAACATCTGCAAAATAAGTTACAAAACATAAACAAAAGTTACAAAGAGAATCTAAGAAACTGTTATACCAAAATGATCAGAACATCTGAAAAAAGTTAGGTAACTAATGTCTTCTTACTTTTATTGTCTCCCCCAAATACTGGTGGGAGGAATCCAGAAAACACATTCATGCATGAGTAGGTGAACTGGCTACTCTGATGTGACTAAAAACGTATTGAAAACATCACTAAACCCCAATCAATCTATCAATAATCTCCCCCAATGACTGGATTTTATCTGCAAATGCAGCATATTCAGATCAGAACTTAATTATATATAATAGTGCTAAAAACAAATAAGCTACAATGAAAACAAGAGCCCAAAATCTAATTAGACATAGAAACCATAGGCATACATGTTCTTGTAACATAATATGATTATGATCTAGAGAAATGAAAGCGGTAGAGTTTAAAGAAAGATAATTTTTAAATTTTTCATAAATTCAAGGGCCGTATTTCTGGTGGTACTGATTGTATTTGGTCCATAAATAAACTTGGTCTAGATATAATGGAAATAAACATTGTTACCAAGTGTTATGAACATTGCTATACAAATGTTTTGACAGTGCAAACTGTTATTGAAGTAGTTCAGATGCCTATAACAATAAAATATGTCATTACATTTGTGGGGGTACACGCTTAACTCAATGGTATATACAATCTAATCGCCGTGGTAAAAGTTCATAATTTTCACATATTTATGAAAACATATAATACTGAAAATGTTTATGCAGGTTTTATCGATGTACTTGCAAATTGTAGAAAACAAGATGGATGGAAACATTTAGTGTTATTAATGAAGTCGTCAACAAAAAACAAATTCTATATGTTGGATAGCGTAGGGGAAAAAAATGGAAAAAAATATTTTGGTGTGAAAAACCTATTTTTGTTTCTGCATTTTGTTCCAGTATACTTTCTACACTAATTAAGTCAATATTTGTTAAATATTACACATATTTCATCATAAAAATAATAATTTTATACTTTTCGCCATTGCCGTTATTTGGCTCAAAGCTAGACATAGTGGTTCAAAATAAAAAATATTCATAAATTGAGTTACGGGTGGTAAAATCACTCAAAAATTCACTATAACATGTCTGATATATTTTCTTTTCAGAATATAATATCATTTAACAAAATTTAAAACTTCTTCTTAAATGTAACTATAACATATACTATAACATATACTATTTGATTGACTAATATTGACATTAATAATATTGAGGTTTCCAATCTATCCAGTTGTGCGACAGTCCGTCACTCACTGTTAGTTATAAGACATTATTAATATAATCATTTGCTTATCTTTTGTTGAAATTGAACAAACAATCTGTAGTAGCCACGTTTTGTGCTACTACACTTATACGATGCATTCCGTCTTTCAACATGATCAGGTTAAATTTTTCCATTGGTTTTGTAACCCCTTGACCCTTTTTTCTGTTCCTTCTTCTGTGTATTAATCGCATTCAAAAAAGGGCTGAATGATATGTAAGATCTTCATTTGAGGTCCTGATAGTTAGTTTCTTTTAATCATTTCATTCCGTTTTTTGTCGTCAGGCTTGTCTTTGTTGTCGGTCGGGTCTTTGTAATCATTCCATTGTTTGATAAAACATGGCGGAATTTCCAGAAGACCTATATATATATTATATGTGTTCCCCAAGAAAGTTCATTGTATTAGGCTTTCCAACTACAGTAGAATTTGGGGCTTATATATTTCCCCTCCTTTTTGGTAGCATCACATGTGAAATTCAAAAACTGTACTTTTAGTGGTTTGCCATCTCTCAGGTGATGTATGTTCTCTATTTTTTTTTGAGAGCATTCATAGAGTTCCTACAACTGTGTATTCTCCAGACTATTTGTAGATTGTACCGATTTATCTTGTCTTGTTCGGTTTTTAAGTATTTCCTTTGTTGTCAGATAGGATAACTACCCTTCCATACTTTGGCTATCACGACTAAAGCATTTCCCACATGCAGGCGCATTTTGACGCAATAGCAGCAGACGACTTTTGAAAACATTGTGGCCAAAAACAAATTGCTCATGATGAGCAATTTCTCTTTTGGCCACAAGGTTTTCAACTTTATTTACCAATGAACATTCTTTTACGGAGATTGTTCAGGTTTTTGTCACTATGTTTTCGGAGTCGTTTGCTGCAGAATTGTTGTATGTCCAAAAGGGTTAAGTTACATATTCTTAATCAAAGATGTCTTCTATTTTCTTGTTGTTTTGGAATTTTTCCAATTATTCTAAAACAACAATATACTATTATCTACAACAATTTCCTTTTACAACGCTGCTACAACAAAACAGGCACAGTCTTAATTTAGTATTATTGTATGTTACTTTAATTACAAGATGTCTGTCATATCTGGTGAAAATTATATACCATATCATTAATTATCACAACAAAAATAAAAAGTTAATTTTTCACATTCACAGATTCTTCACAGAGGTATCACTAACTGTAATGCAGTGAGTCACATTGGTAGTGATAAGATTATTCTCTTACACTTATTGAGTACTGCTGTCAGTCCTTACACAAATGGCCATAATATATTTATTTGATTTAAACATTTTGTGTAGACAATTAAGGATGCATTTTCTGTCGATAAAAGTAAGATTGTTTTCTCTTTTCATAGACCGGACATGAAGACTAGGATATGCTATTCATATTTGCTGCATTCTTGCAATCTCTTCTACTGTGATGGGCTGGGATAAAGGATATATATTTTTTTTAAATGTTAAGACTTAATACTTATTTAAGGAATTTTAAAAGAGTCCAAAACAGATTAAGTAGGTAAGTGGACCTGTCAACGGGCTTCGGAAGTATCACACATCAGTTCTCCCAACCTAAAATTATGATTTAAACAAATAATGACTCCCTAAGTTAAATGATTGCTGTACTTGTAAACAATTTGTATCAGGCTATTCAGCTTATTATAATTTGGAAGACATATTCCAAATGTATTCTTGTTTTATTTTTGGACAATCTAAAAAAAATAGAATTTGGCCCTCCAAAAAATTTTCAAGTCCGAAATTCTCAAAGATTCCATAATAATAGTAATGAAACTTTTGCGATCAACGATATGTATGTTAGATTTTAATTTTATTAAACTGTTAAAGTTCGATGGTAGACAACTTTGAAAATTAAAACCGATTTATTTTCGAGATATCTGCTCCGTTCGAAATTGTACGTCCATCCTATCAGAATCGGAAGTAATAAACAACAACAACAACAACAACGGTATATACACTAATTACGCTGCCCATTGCCCATCCGATCATTCTTTTCTCAGTCTATATTTTTGCTACATATTTGTGATTCCATTGATGATTGCAGAAGAACCTGTCAGTAACGGACCAATGGTGACCAGTTGTAGAAACTGATCGAAGTAAATGTTACTTATCGGCCTTATCCCTGCACATATCATGGTGGATATCGTGCAGCATCTTCATAACAACATCCACATCTACAACTCACGTTTCTGGTCCTTGGTACCCCATGTATTGTAGTGAATCACCCGTCAATGACTGATATCTCGAAAAAGTCGGTTAATTGACGAACAATAGGTTGGATAAAGCTCGATTAATCTCGCGTTCCTTTGGGAGAAAGATTGTGTGTGTTAAAACTCTGACCGTGCATGCCGATTACACTATCAGTGTTTGATATCACTTTTAATTGGTCTTTCATTGTTAATTTATCAATTTGAATACCTTCAATTAGGTGGCCCGGTAGTAATGTGTTCGTACGTAGGAGTAGTTCGTTTTTAATCTTTCACGACACATGCCCGGGTGGATTTCTAGGATGGGTCAAATAATCTCTACGCCAAAGATAAAGGACATTTAATTTCTCACATTGCAACGTCTTTTCTAATAAAATGTCATGTCGGTACAAAAAGAAGTCCCTGAACTCTTCAGGGTACGGAATAAAATGCAGATTGTGGTTATTTAAGGCATGATGAAATTCAAATGGCTAGGTTTAGGCGGTGATTTCGACAGTGTACATATTTGGCATTCGGATACTCTTCTGAAAACCTTGCCTGTACACCACGAATTCTGCCAGACATGTTGCCAGCGCCGTCATAACCCTGTCCTACAATCAAAGTGGGGTCGAGGTTGTGCTTCCTGATTTCATCACTGAGAAGAGCGTGCAATGCCTCGCCTGTTGTACTTTCGGTTGGCACGAAAGACAAAAACTCCTCAAGTACAACATGTAGACCAGAACTTTCCCTATCAACATAGCGAATGCAAAATGCAAATTGCTCTATGTCACTGACATCTGCCGATTCATCCGCCATAACCGTGAAGTACTTGGACTTCGCACAGCGCATGATGATTGATTGGGAGATTTGCTGGCTACAGAGTGATATGAACTCATTTGGAACCCGAGGACTCATGTATGTGGCATGCTTTGGAGCAGAGGCAATGTGTTCTTGAAGAACACTGTCAGCCTTTGCGCGGTAATTGATGATAGCCCTAATATTGCTTTTATCATCAGTTTTTCCACGCAAAGCTATGTTTTGACGTCCACAGACAATTATTGCTTCAATGATTGCAGTCAATGCCTGTCTGTTTCTCTTGACGATATTCCTATAGGCAGTTGAGCTAAACTCAATCACATTCTGCTGTTCTTTCTTGCGATTTTGACAAAATGATCGGCCTTTGTAAGTGCGTTTAAGTGCTGTTTTGAATGTTTGTGACCTTCAACGACCTTTTTTGCATTGCTCCAATCTGTCAGAGGTCGAGCCACAATGATGTTGTCAGCAGTGTTGAATGTGTAACAAGGGGCACAGTATACGCCATCCAGCACAGGACTGTATATTAAATAGGGAAATTGCTCAGAATCGAAAACGAAGTCCAGAACACGCCTAGCCGTCCTGCCACACTCCCTCAAAGGCGCTACCCAACCTCTCATTGGCTCAAATCTTGTATTGAGGACTGAAAACTTCTGGCTGTCTGACATCCGTAATCTGTTGTTAATGTCGAGATTTCCTATGTCTAGAAATCGTGCCCCTAATGAGCTTGTAATTGTTTGAGAAGTTGAACCACTAGATGTAGTTGCATGAAAGTGTGCATTTTTTTCTTGAGGTGTAACACATGTTGTCTCAACTGAATCTGGATTTGTCTCTGTCACATGAGTGCTTTCTATGGAAGGTGTTTTAGCAACCGACTCATCGGTCTTGGAAGTGTCATTTTTCAGGACTTTGAATAGAGTGGCTTGTCCTGGTATTTGGCGAATTTGTCTTTTCATCGTTGACACCTAGATATATCTAGTAGATACAGAGCTTTGCAAATACCTAAATATTCAGTTATTTTTATTTAGATCTAGGTCAATGTGTCAATAAAAAACTTGAAACAACTTTCGTAAATTATACTAGATCTAGACTAGAGTCTGGTCTACACCAGTCCACTGGCATCCCATGCACAAAATAAAATCAGTTCTAGATGTTGGATTTTTCAGATAGAACTCTTAAAATAATTCAGAGTGAGACAGACTCTAAATTTATTATCTATCTGAATATTTAGCCACGTGTAGAAAATGGAGACTGCGAGTCGGTAGGCTTCTACGCGGACAATGGATGTTTTGCTTTGATATGCTCGACATTATGTTCATTGAAATGACGTCACCTTTTCATCGCAGTGCTTCTCCCGTCGCGATGGTGTCATATCGTTTGTATGACGTCATCAATCGGGCTATGACGTTTACAATGCTTGTAACTCAAAGCGTGACAAACTTGAAAGCCATAGTCTATTATGAGAACATATCTAGATTTTAATTTTCGTACAAAGAGCAAAATTGATATTCTAAAATGGACGTTTTGTTGTGGAATTTTCTATACGCACGTGCGTATTGTGCGTAATGGGCGGTACGCCCTTGCCGGGATTATCCTATAATATTACAAACAAGGTTCTCGCACATAATAGGTGATTTAAATTCAACGACACGACTAACGTTACCGTATAACATCCTGGGTTGAATCAAGTGCGCCAATCGGATGTCCATTGACCCATTCGTTTTGTTTGGGTCAATGTCGAATATCTTAGTTATTAAAAACGCACTAAAATAATCTGTCTAAGTATGATACAGGTTAGCGTATTCGTATTTCAATACAGCGAACGTCTATGTTGAAATCTTGGTGTCTCTGGTAAGACATATTTATTTGGTTCATCTGCTGATACTCGTTTTGGTATTACGGCATTAACAATCTGAAACGAATTTACAGAACGAATCCCACTCTTAAAACTCGTTTTTTGTGTTGTTCCACTATTTGGTCCGTTCCGAGCATTTCGTATTGAAGTAACTTATATTCATTAATCAATCCGTAATATTACTTATCCTCTTGCTGTTTTAATATCTCGTTTATAGTATGATACAGGTTAGCTTATTCGTATCTCATTACAGTTAACGTCCATGTTGAAATCTTAGTTGGTGTCTCTGGTAAGACATATATATTTGGTTCACCTACTGATATTCGTTTGGGTTTAACGGCATTAACAATCTGAAACGAATTTACAGAACGAATCCCTCTTTTAAAACTCTTTTTAGCTTGACTTTTCGAAGAAAAGGCTAGCTATACTACTCACCCCGGCGTCAGCGTCGGCGTTGGTGTCACACCTTGGTAAAGGTTTTTGTACCAATTCCCTTTTTTGTCAAAACCATTACAGTTATTGCTTTGAAACTTACAACACTTATTCACCATCATTACCTCCATCAACAGACAAGAGTACATAACTCTGTCGAGGTTTTTGTAATAATTATGGCCCTTTTTTACTTAGAAATTTGGTTAAGTTTTTTGTACCAATTCACTTTCTTTTCAAAACCATTACAGATATGGATTCGAAACTTACAACACGTATTCACCATAATTACTTCTATCAACAGACGAGAGTACATAACTCTGTCAATATTTTTGTAAGAATTATGGCCCTTTTTCGACTTAGAATTTTGGTTAAGTTTTTTGTACCAAATTACTTTTCTTCAAAACCACTACAGATATTGCTTTGAAACTTACAACACCACTTCACCATCATTACCTCCATCAACAGACAAGAGAACATAACTCTGTCAAAGTGTTTGTATGAATTATTGCCCTTTTTCGACTTAGAATTTTGGTTTAGTTTTTCGTACAATTTACTTTTTTTCAAAACCACTACAGATATTGCTTTGAAACTTACAACACTTTTTCACCATCATTACCTCCATCAACAGACACGAGAACATAACTCTGTCAAGGTTTTTGTATGAATTATTGCCTTTATTTTTTACTTAGAATTTTGGTTAAGGTTTCTGTACCAATTTACTTTCTTTCAAAACCATTACAGATATTGTTTTGAAACTTACAACACTTGTTCACCATCATTAACTCGATCAACAGACAAGAGAACATAACTCTGTCAAGATTTTTGTAAGTATTATGGCCCTTTTTCGACTTAGAATTTTAGTTAAGTTTTTAATACCATTCTCCACTATAAATTTACAATACTTATTTATCATCATTACCTCCATCAACAGACAAGGGAACATAACTCTGTCAAGTTTTGTTTAAGAATTATGGCTCTTTTTCGATTTATAATTTTGGTTAAGTTATTCATACCAAATCAAATTTTTTCAAAACAATTACAGATATAGCTCAAACACATACAAAAATCTTTTAACCATCATTACCTCCACCAACAGCCAAGAGTGCATAATTCAGTTAAGGTTTTTGTAAGAATTATGATTCTTTTTCGACTATCACCCAAAAATGTTTTGTTTTATTGGCAAGCACAAAAAAGTCGAGCTCTTGTTTGTTGTTGTTTCACTATTTGGGTATTCGTATCTCATTACTGCGATCGTCCATGTAATGAAATCTTATTTGATGTCTTTGGTAAGACATATGTATTTGGTTCACCTTCTGATAATCGTTTGGGTTTAACGGCATTTCCAATCTGAAACGAATTTACAGAACGAATCCCTCTTTTAAAACTCTTTTTCCTCGTTGTTCCACTATTTGGTCCGAGCATTTCGTATTGAAGTAACTTATATTCAATCCATAATATTGCTTATCCCACTGCTGTTTTAAGATCTCGTTTATAGTATGATACAGGTAAGCGTATTCGTATCTCACTACAGCGAACGTCCATGTTGAAATCGTAGTTGGTGTCTCTGTTAAGACATACGTATTTGGTTCACCTCCTGATACTCGTTTGGGTTTAACGGCATTTCCAATCTGAAACGAATTTACAGAACGAATCCCTCTTTTAAAACTCTTTTTCCTCGTTGTTCCACTATTTGGTCCGAGCATTTCGTATTGAAGTAACTTATATTTAATCCATAATATTGCTTATCCCCTTGCTGTTTTAAGATCTCGTTTATAGTATGATACAGGTAAGCGTATTCGTATCTCACTACAGCGAACGTCCATGTTGAAATCGTAGTTGGTGTCTCTGTTAAGACATAAGTATTTGGTTCACCTCCTGATACTCGTTTGGGATTAACGGCATTAACAATCTGAAACGAATTTACAGAACGAATCCCACTTTTAAAACTCGTTTTTTGTTGTTGTTCCACTATTTGGTCCGATCATTTCGTATTTATGTAACTAACTTATATTCAATCCGTAATATTGCTTATCCTTTTGCTGTTTTAATATCACGTTTATAGTATGATACAGGTTAGCGTATTCGTATCTCACTACAGCGAACGTTCATGTAATGAAATCTTAGTTGGTGTCTCTGGTAAGACATGTGTATTTGGTTCACCTCCTGATACTCGTTTGGGTTTAACGGCATTAACAATCTGAAACGAATTTACAGAACAAATCCCACTTTTAAAACTCGTTTTTGGTGTAGTTCCACTATTTGGTCCGTTCCGAATATGTATTTGGTTCACCTTTGGGTTTAACGGCATTAACAATCTGAAACGAATTTACAGAACGAATCCCTCTTTTTTAAAACTGGTTTTTTTCGTTGTTCCACTATTTGGTCCGAGCATTTCTTAAAGAAGTAACCTATAATCAATCCATAATATTGCTTATCCTCTTGCTGGTTTAATATCTCGTCAGGGTTGCGTATTCGTATCTCACTACTGCGATTGTCCATGTTGAAATCTTAATTGATGTCTCTGTTAAGACATATGTATTTGGTTCACCTCCTGATACTCGTTTGAGTTTAACGGCATTAACAATCTGAAACGAATTTACAGAACGAATCCCACTTTTAAAATCGGTTGTTTTGTTGTTACACTATTTGATCCGAGCATTTCATATTGAAGTATATTTTATTAGTAACCTCTATTCAATTCATATTTTTTCTTATCCTCTTGCTGTTTTAATACCTCGTTTAATTAGTATGATACAGGTTTGCGTATTCGTATCTCATTACTACGATCGTCCATGAAATCTTAGTTGGTGTCTCTGCTAAGACATCTGACTCTTTAACGTCACCAACCCATTTATTTAAAAGAAACTTTGTCGCGAAAGGGTACATACTTTGGTCAGAGCATTTCTTATTAAAGTGACCTCTATTCACTGTATAATTTTCCTTATCCTCTTGCTGTTTAAATACCTCGATTGTAGTTTCTTTGTTCCATGTGTGTCCGACGGCTAGAAAAGGTATGTCTGTCTATTTTTACTAAGTCATGTGACTGTGAATGACAAACACACGAAGTATAAGAATGTGACCGCCCGGATGTAGTTCCATTGCTTCGTACAGAGTCACGTAACGGTAACCATTTTGAGCCGTGTGAGCAATTATAAATAAATGACCGCGTGTTTCATACTATTATCATAAAATGATAGTCAAGTTGTTGACGGTCAGTTCCTGAAATTAAAGAATCATTAAATGAATTGAGATTAGTTTAGAACTGTTAGTTTTTACCTGGCACCCACGCTTCTTCATTAAACACATTTTGTAAAAAGAAGAATTTTTCATGAACACCCATTTTTTTACCACAATTATGTTAACTTGTTATTTAAAGAAGTTTGGGTTCAACGCCGTTTTCAGTGATAACACGGCGGTCAATTCATATATCCATGTGTTTCCTGACTTTCTCAAACCAGTATTCCCCACAACTGTCTTATCATGCAGCTGGTTGCTTTTTCACAAGCCAAATATGAATGACGCTTATCTCATTGACTTTTGTTTGAACTCACAAGCCCTGGACTGAAAGCCCGTTTCGCTACACAATCGACACAAGTTGACAGAAAGCGTCTAACAAAATTAAGTAAGTTATATGTTAACAGAGTGCATTTTGATCAAACTCTGTGGCTGGTCTGGATTAACATTCTTTACAGAAGCCAACTTATTGTGTATTTTCAAACGGAAGTTAATATTGTCTGGAGTATTGGACACGTCAGTATGGGGTTGTTGTTGTTTGTTGGCGTTCTTTACCGTCGCACTCGGCACTATTGCCGTATGGGGGCTGGTAGTTGCTCTATTTATATCGATGGTGTGGGATAAGAAGGGGGGGGGGGGGGGGGTATTACGGATCCAGCCGTAATAACTCATACATTCTCGATATTTACTGAAAATGCACGCACTATTACGAGCATTTTCAATACAAACCGTAGTTTAAAAAAAAAAGATATTCATCTTCAATTGAAAATTTGTTGCACAGATTGCATATTATTTCCTCGGTGTGCTGACCGACTCGGTGGTAGAGTGGTAGAGCATCCGCCTCGAGTGCGGGAGATCGCGGGTTCGATTTCCGCCCGACCAGGTAATACCATTAGTACTGGTAACTTACGACGTGATATAACAGAACACCTGTTGAACGCGGCGTAATGCATCAAGCAACAAACCCTCCGCGTGATCTACGAACACACGTCCGGTCTTTAATCTTAGGGGGGAATCATACACTAAAATTGGACTAGAACGAACGTTAACATAGCATAACTCTCTATTTTGAATTTGGTTTTAAACTCGATATATATATTGTTGCCCAACTCAAATTACTTTGGTGTTTTTTGTCACTTATTTTCTAATATACTTGTTTAATGTTTTTCAATTTTGCATATCAAATGACCGACACTCTATCTTATCATTGCTTTTCTCGAAAAATGTGATGGTTCATTGTTTACCTGATATGATATTTGAATAAATGTCTGACTTTAAAACACACGATATTTAATGGTTTCTAAATTTACAATTAAAAAGTATGATTTTACATGTCTTGAGCAATTTCTCCGTTTTCCCCATTATGTTTTCAAACGTAATATGTCGGTGCAGAAAGGTTAACATATCATTAGTATGACGTTTTCTAGGTAAATAGTAGGGATGGCAACGAATACCAAAATTAGTATTCGAATATTCGACCCATTTGCGCATGCTTACCAAACAAAGACTTTTTTAATTCTTTATTTGTCCAGTGTACTCTCATTTGACGTTTCCGTTACACCGATGAATTCGTATGAAAAAATACGTTGGTAAAGTGCGCAGATTTTAACTAATTGATCCCATTCTTAATGTATTGTTCGAAACATTTAGCTCTGATTACCCTG
This sequence comes from Serripes groenlandicus, assembly GCA_031761405.1. Lineage (NCBI taxonomy): Eukaryota > Metazoa > Mollusca > Bivalvia > Cardiida > Cardiidae > Serripes > Serripes groenlandicus. The sequence continues at coordinate 52,665,772 of JASEVX010000007.1, read as the reverse complement.
TTTACAACTGAGGTTTAATCTTTCTCTTGCTGCATATAACTGAACTATTGTTGAAATGCTGTTGTAAATGACATATTGATGTTTGTTTCTTTTGCTCGGTAGTTACAGAAGGGTTATCTATGTATCTAGATGGATGTTTGTTTTGTAGATTATTGCGGAGGTTGTTTGTGGTAGGACAGCTCCGCCTTACACAGAGTACATGATGCTATTTTCTCAGATCGGCGGATATACTTCCAAACTATATACGGCGTAACAGGCATTGTTGAAATCAAATATTACGTACTAATGTCAAGATATTTCAAAACTGATGTGGCTATGCAGATCGAATATTCGAGTATTTATGAACAAAATGAATAGCAACAATTATCTGCAAATAAAAGGTTTTATTTGCACAGTTTGATACTTGCTACATATCTGCATGTTCGCAATTACCAATCAAGGCTTCTGTTATTATAAAATGTGAAATACAACGCTACTTAATTATTTACAGTTTGTTTATCAAAACAATTAACGAAACCGGATAATAACACCTCAAATATTGTCTGATTGATGCCTCATTCTAAAAAGCGGTAACTACATAGAATCAACTGTGAAGTTACGATGTTTTGGAACGAAAACATCTGTATTATATCGATCACACTTATAGCCTAAAGCAGGGATTATCAGTTTGACATGTTATACACTATATTGACACTTTATAAACAATGCGTAAAATAGACCATCGATAACCCTTTACCTACAGTTTATGAAAAAAATAAACAAGCAGAAATTAAATTTTTATTTTTTAGTGTTGAAAATCCTGATTTTATCGAATATTCGAACCATGATATAGTATTCGAATATTCGACCGTATGATCGAATATTCGAATATTCGAATATTCGTTGCTATCCCTAGTAAATACTCATGCTAAGCCTATCCTGACGCCAGCGCACAACTCATACTACTATCCCGGCAACCCTGATCGCAAATTAGGGAAGCCACTTCTACAACTTGAGACTAGGTAAGGGACTGTGGCTTGCACAAGGGCACTACACCAAGGCCGTCACGAGCAGGGTTCGAACCAGAGAAAACACTCTCACACCCTGACTTGTTTACTTATTGTTCATTGCTGGTTACTTCTGATTGATGTAATTCGACGCAATTGTTACTCTTTTTTTATGTCAATCATAAATGAATTCTTTGTAAAATAATTTAATGCAATTGAATTATGTGTATTAAATAACCATTACGTAAAATTAATATTAATAATATAACATAATATTATAGAAAACAAGACAATTTTAGGTCTTTAAATAAAAAATCTTGAAATAAAGGCGGCCATTTTGAATTGAAAATGGCGGCCTTACCGGTACTGAAAATAATGCTACCAATGGATTTCTGAAACTTCAAGGTCTAAACTTTACAAAAAAACACAAAATTTCCTTTTATAGGAAAAAATATCACAAATCCAAGTTTTGCTACATAGACGGATAGAATAAAGTGTTGCTTTTTTAATTCACATAATAACTAATCTAAGTTTTACTAAACTAATTACATTTTTCTCAAATGTTATGACATTTATTTAAACTATATTATTTAAACTATACTATATGTATTACCTTACACATGTTAATTTTGTTGCAACAACATCGAATTGAATTGAATTGAAAATGTAAAGAGAAGCAAATAAATACAACCTACCATTATTTATAAGGGGGTAGCTTACTTAAAATATTGAAATGATGATTATAATGCAAACATGTGTATTCATTTTATAATAGTGTGAACCTTATATAAATAATGAAAGATTAACCAAAAGTGTATTAGTTATTCTGCTTCCAAACCATGATACTACGTAGTACATATCACATGACATGAACCATGATGTGTATTTGTGAAGATGAACTATACACAATAAGGCGTTATATTCTTCCGTGGTAAACATATGTGCTGTTCCACGAGAAAAAGTGTGGACTCTGCATAAAGTATCGACCTGCATCAGCCTAAGCATGCCGCACAGACTAACCCGGACAGACACTTTATACCTCTATCCCCCTGAGACGGAATGTCTCGTCCGGATAAGCCTGCGCGGGTTAATCTGGATCGATACATTTCGCATTATTGTCCAAAAGGAGACACTTACAATCTTACATATTCATCATAATTGTCTGCCCCGCAAGCCGATCTGAATTACTTCCCTTTGACCTGAAGTACAGAAAATAATAAGATAAACGAAAAAAAAAAGCATTTTATACCCTCATAGTCAGTGGAGTCATTTACGAAAATTTTATGTTTCGTGTTTACATATAAACAGCTAGATGTCTGCTTCCTTGAAACTTAACCAGTACTCGCGCCGTGCCAAAATGAAAGTTACGCACTTAGCTAGGGGGTCCGGTGGCATGACCCCCCCCCCCCCCCCCCCCTCCCGGATTTTGTTGTTGGTTTTAGAATGGCGTAGGTGCAATTTGGAAGTAATTTGTACCAGTACTCGCGCCGTGCCAAAATGAAAGTTACGCACTTAGCTAGGGGGTCCGGGGGCATACCCCCCCCCCCCCCTCCCGGATTTTGTTGTTGGTTTTAGAATGGCGTAGGTGCAATTTGGAAGTCATTTGTACAAGACTACAGTTAACATATAACAATTTACAGAATGTTTAAAATATTTACATACATGTTCATGACTGGTTGTAAAACCATTTTATGTCACTAAAGACGAAAAGTGAAATGAACAGCATAAGAGAAGAGTAAATGACAATCTAGGCCCGTTAATTTTTTCTGTAGCGCGAGCCAGGTGTGGCTAGCAATATTAAAACATTAAGAAGGAGATCTAGTCGCCGGTCTTTTTTTGCGTGCAAAGGTATCAATGACACTGTCGACACTGATCCCTCGATCTCTGTGCACATGCATGAACACCAACCCGGACATCCTGCCAGTGGCTGATCTTAAATATGTTTTGAGCCGTCGCATGTTGCTAAACGATCTTTCAGCGGACGCAGTGGAGACGGGCATTGCCAGAATAATGTGAAGACAGGTGGTCATGTTTGGATAGAGATGTGCATTAATGCTTTCTAACGTGTCAGCAATGGTTGACGGTGGATTGTCCTCTGTACTACCTCTTACATTCCAACGACGTAGCTCACTTTCAAACACGTCGTTAAATCCTCCCGCACTCGAGGCGGACGATCTTTCACTACATCACCGAGGCGATCACCGACCTTTGCATCAGTCCTGTGTGTCAACTCTAGGATTCTACTAAGTTCAATAACGGTCGAATGAATGCGATCTTAACTGGTACGCAGGTAGAGATAGAACCAACAGATATTCTCCTGAAAGGGGTAAACATTTCCCACATACAACAAATCTGCAGCACACTACTTTGAAAATATTTAGTAAAAATATGGAAACTTGCTTTCATATGAAAGAATAACTATTGAATAAAGTTGAAAATATTGAAGCAAAAGTCAACTGCTTCAGAGGCATCAGAAAGCGTCTGTACGTGGGAAATGGTTAATAAGAGATATATTTACGGCCTTTTAAGATATCCAGATACCAGTAAAGCGATACAAAATAATGAGGTCTGTTCGTGAGAAAATCGTACAAGTTGGCATTTCTAAACAATGAAATTACAGAAAACCCATTGTCTTGATAAGACTGTGTACATTCACACGCTGATCTGAATCTACACTGTTCACAAATTACAGCATGAACCTTTTCCTTTTATATTGACCTTAAAAACCTTAAAATCGAATGACCAAGACGTCGTTATATAGGCATTGTATTAATAAAGAAACCGTTTAATATGAAAAGATATTTCGTCGGTTTAGGTATTACTCGACACTATTGACCTGATCCTGACCTTTGACCAAGAATACATATTATGCTGATATACATAATGAAATCGAAAGTGTGTGTTTGTGTGTGTGTGTGTGTGTGTGTGTGTGTGTGTGCGTTGGTATACCCTACTCACCGAGGTAGGTCATAGAAGTACACAACCACTGACCGAGGTACCAAAAACTACCACAATATAGGACTCAGTTGTGATATTGAAGGATAATGACAAACAAGTTTACTCCTCGTTTCTAGAGCTCTGGGCAACAAACGGGTTAAGTAATTTATCTAGAAAACTTATTAAACACATGAGATACACAAAGCTGATGTCTTTGTCTCCTATTAAATTCCTCCGTTTGTCAACAATGTGTTTACTGCGTGTCCCATACCGATGTTGCTGTGTATCCACCGATGTTGCTGTGTGTCCCATACCGAGGTTGAGGGTGTCCCATATTGAGGTTGTTTTCTCGGTGTGTTTACCTTGTACTGGTTTGCAAACAATTATACTACCCCAATTTGCTTATGATAAATGACATTCAGGACCAATTCTTTATGCCATTACATTTGTCTTATATTTGAAACATGTCGAATGAGCATATACCTCGGTGTGTTTGTGTGGAATTATATACCTCAGTGTGTTGGGTATACCAGTATGTGTGTGTGTGGTGGGGGGGGTGTATGCGTGCGTGTGATTGTGAGTGTATGCGTGCGTGGGTGCGTGGGTGCGTGTGATTTTAACAGTCGTCAGCCGCATAGGGTGTCACATTACATGTTGTCTTCGTGGACAATGTTTGAGGGAAAGCTTTCAGGATATTTTGCACATTGCCATTTTCAATCATCGGTTGCTATTGCATTGATTGCAGTAAGAACTTCTAGGACTTTAGCCCATTTAGTTGCTTGTGGTTCCGTCGTCTGCTGCATAAACGTTTTTGTCTTTGTCATATCACTAGTTATACCATTTGTAAATGGCCAATTTTATCTGGATCTATACTGTTCAGGAATGCGAACGCCGTTCAAATAGGCTCAAATGCGGAAAGCAATCTTGATTACCCAATTCTTCAAATATATCATTTACGATATGTATGTGCTTTGTACAAATATAAATATAATAACATAGTGTTTACACCAAATGAAGAATGTCAAGGACGTTCGGAAATCGGTGGGCTAAAAATATGTTTGTGAGATCTACCATCTTGTAACCTCCAGTTGTTTTCACTTAACCCTTTCCCTTCTACCTATTCGATAGCTTACTGGTTAAGATATTCGATTCGGGAGTGGCAGGTCTAAGGTTCGAAACCAAGTGGTGACAGTGGGGTCCGTTCTGGAAGGGTCGGTTTGGTAGCCGCCGACTAGTTACAAAATGGTACCAAAAGCCTGTCTGCGCGGTGCCTGGAAAAATTAAGACACGGGAAGTTAAAATGTTCAGGACAAAGGTATCTCATAATTCGAAAATGACTGGACTTTTTTTTCAAGCAGGCTTTTCCAGTAATCTCGTGCTTGATTGATGACTAGTTCAAATTCAGTATGATGATGTTTTTCCTTTTTATTCTGATTTGCAAATGTTTTAAACGTCTGAAACATCTTAATGATAAATCAGCGGGAATGTCGCTAAAAAGAAACACGTTTCATCATACGTTTGGAGATAACACTTTTGCAAATGGAGGAAATGTTTAATCCAAGCAATTTCTCCTCTCTCACCAACTTCCAAATGTTTCCCGAACTTAAAAAGTCGTCTACTGAAGACACGCTTGAAGTAAAATAAGCCCTATGTAATAAGTAAGACGAAAAGTACGTACGTATTTACCTAGAAACCAATGAATACCGTATAAAACAACGACTTGCTTCTAAGAAAAAATAATCATTTCACATTTATCATTCTCATGAACCTACCACCTTCAAAAAACGGTTTCTACGAAAAGAACTGCAGCTAATAAGGATAATGATGCAGGTGCAATATGCCCCAAAAGCCAACCCAGCGAATTTTTTTTTTAAATTTAGGTTTTCTATGAAAACAATTACAGTTAATACGAATAATGACAAAGGTTTAATAGGCAAAATTAGTGTAAGGTGCATATAATGCGCGCCACTGTAAAAGATACTCCGACGGGCCCTCCTGACGAAACCACATCAATCCTCAACAAAGGTTCAGATCAGCCTGTGTACTCACAAACAAATACGTTACGTTCGAAACAGACAATCGACGGAATTTACGCTAACTTTATAAGATTGAACCTGATTACCGAACTTACCGAAAGTCACAGTTATAATTATAATTTACAACAGATTTTCCCGTGCCTAGGCACACGCAGTCTATTTCTACTGTATTATGAACCGCGTCAGGCGACTTGGGACCTAATGACATTCCGACGTGGGATCCTTTTAGATCACATTGGCATACAGGTAGTGGGTCTAGGCGTTTTATCAAACGTTACATTAATTAAATCTTTGGCATAATGTGAAGCCTCTGCAGCATACGACTTTTGAAAACTTTTTGACAAAAGAAGAAATTACTATTTGCCACAATGATTTCAACTGTATTCTAAAAATAAACGTTTATAGAAAGAGACTTTACAATTTGTTCACCACATGTTTTCAGCTACATGATTGTTGTATGTGGGAAAGGTTGTATGTTTATATAACATTTTGGCCAAAAGTGAAGTCCCTGGTGAGACTGTGCACTAAGAGCCAAAATCACAAGACACGGTTGACGTGTGTTTAACATATTATTACATAGATGAAATAACATAGAGATTGAGTTACAGGATGTGTTTATGTCCTTGGCAGGCAGGTGCTGTTTGTCCCTTTCCATTATACTATCCACAACTGACGTGTCTACAGCAGACGGGTGTGAAACATATCTGTAAATGAAAACATTATTTCCTAATCAAGTTGAAATATTGTGGGAAAAAGGAGACCTTGCTCGTTTTGAGCAATTTCATCTTTTGTCACATTGTTTTCAATGGTCGTCTTCTGCAAAGGCGTCAGCAAGCGTTTGTATGTGGAAAAGGGTTAAAGCCCTGATAATGTTCTAGTAATGGTCATTTTCTTAGAATGCTGGTATGTTTCACGCTCGGATCCGTTTCCTGGACATGATTATGTTAACTTTCTTTTTGTTCCAATATGTTCCAACATGTCGTCTGCTGCCGATACCTGAACAACGTCTGCATTTAAGAAAGCTAGTGCCATATAAGATGGAAGAAATTACATAGAGACTGGGTTGTATGATATATCCTGAACAACGTCTACATTTAAGAAAGCCAGAGCCATATAAGATAGAAGAAATTACATAGAGACTGGGTCATATGATGTATCCTGAACAACGTCTACATTTAAGAAAGCCATAGCCATATAAGATTGAAGAAATTACACAGAGACTGGGTTATGTGATGTATCCTTGACAGACTGATGTTATTTTACCCTTTCTACACACAACACATCTGCAGCAGATGACCATGCAATGTTTTCAAAAATCTTCTGCTGCAGAGGCGTCAGAGGGCGTTTGAGTTTCTTCAAATTTCTTCAATGCATCCAGATAATTACATCCAGTTAAACCTAAGGTGTGTATTAAGTTACTGAACATTAAAATACCTTTTTTGTCTTTTTTTGTCATAAAATACCTTTTTGTCATTCTGAATTAAATCCGTGAAATAATATCTGGAGAACGTTGTTAACTTAACATTTACAGTGTCCGTTTTCTTAAATTATAGTTTCTCCAGTCTAGATTATGTAAAATATTTCTCTTGTGTCTACCTGTTCCAAATGTCGTCTACTGCAGATGCCTATATCCCTTGACTACTACGTACAGGCTTTACGAATGATATGAAAGCTGCTAATTTGTGTGAAATCGTATCACCAACCACTGGTCCATGGGACGCCTTTCTACATTTAATTTACCCTTTCCCGCATATAGACGCTTTCTGGCGCCTCTGCAGCAGTTTTGTTGCAAATGGAAAAACTGCTGAAACTGAGCATTTTTTGTCACAATGTTTTTTTAACTCTATTCAATAATCAAACTATCTTTGCTGGAGGTTTACCATATTGTAAGCCAGATGTTTTCGACGTCATCTTTCGTAGATTTCTTGTATATTCAAATAAGTTGAATATTTAAAGGCTGCTGTGTGTCACAGCGGCAGCGCTCCAGATCCGAGGGATATTCTTGTCCTCAAATCAAGAGGTTTTAAGTTTTAATCCAGGATTAACTTGAGCTAACTCCATTCCATATAGCAATTAGGAATCCATTTGCTGATAGGTATCATTCTTTTTCCCCATTTATCTTCAATAGTTACCCCCTTCCAAGATGTAACAAAATTGCAGCAAACGACTTTGAATCCAATTTAGCATTAAAATGGGAAACTTATGTAAATAAAAATATATTTACTACATAGACTTGAAAACAGTGTGGAAATGCACCACAATGTTTCCAAAAGTCGTTCGTGACATCGATTTGACATGTGTGTGTGTGTGTGTGTGTGTGGTGTGGGTGTGTGTGTGTGTGGGGGGGGGGGGGTCTCTTTCTCTATATATGTCTCTGTCTGTCTCTATATGTCTGTCTCGGTCTTTATATGTCTACGTCTGTCTTTGTCTCAGTCTCTCTTTCTCTCTATATATATATCTATGTCTCTCTCTCTCTGTCTCTCTATATGTCTCTCTCTCTCTGTGTCTGTCTCTCTCTCTCTGTCTCTCTATGTCTTTCTCTGTCTCTCTCTCTATGTCTATAGATGTCACTATATATGTCTCTCTGTCTCTATATGTCTGTCTCGGTCTTTATATGTCTACGTCTGTCTCTGTCTGTCTTTGTCTCAGTCTCTCTTTCTCTCTCTCTCTCTCTCTCTCTCTCTCTCTCTCTATCTATGTCTCTCTCTCTGTCTCTGTCTCTATAACTCTCTGTCTCTGTCTCTGTCTCTCTCTGTCTCTGTCTCTCTCTGTCTGTCTGTCTCTGTCTCTCTCTCTCTCTGTCTCTCTCTCTTTCTCTCTGTCTGTCTGTCTTTCTGTCTCTCTCTCTATGTCTGTCTGTCTGTGTGTGTCTCTCTCTGTCTCTGTCTCTGTCTGTCTGTCTGTCTCTCTCTCTCTATCTGTCTCTGTCTCTGTCTCCCTCCCTCCCTCTCTTTCTCTCTCTCTCTTTATGCGTGTGTATGTTTATCTATATATGTGTGTGTATGTCTATCTGTATATGTCTATCATCATGAATGTATGTCTATCATCATGTATGTCTATCATTATGTATGTGTATATCTATGTATTTCTATTTGTGTTTATTCATGTGTCTCCGAATGTATGCATGTGTGAATGTTTGTCTACCTGAGTGCATGTCTATCTGTTTGTATGTATATCTTTTTGTTTATGTAGATATGTATGTCCGTCTATCTATTGGTGTAACTGCCAATCTGCCTGTTTGTCTGTTTGCAAGTGTACCCATGTGTATGTCAGTCTGTATGTATATATATGCCTATCATCATGTATGTCTATCATCATGAGTGTCTCTCAGTATGTATGTATGTATATCACTATTTATGTATATGTGCATGTATTCTTGTGTCTCTGAATTTATGTCTATCTGAGTGTACATCTATCTGTATTTATGTCTTTATGTTTATGTTCACATGCATGTCCGTCTATATCTCCGTTTATCGGTTGGGGGTAACTGTTAATATGCCTGTTTGTCTGTATGCATGTATATCCATGCGATAATCAATCTGTATGTGTATCTGCTTATGCGTCTATGCGTCTATCTGTCTATGTATGCCTAGCATCCTGTATGTCTATCATCTATCAGTATGTATGTCTATGTATGTGTTTCGGCATATATTCATGTGTTTCTGAATTTATTTATTTCTGAGTGTATCTCTATCTGTATTTATGTCTTCATGTTTATGTGTATAGGTATGTCCGTCTTTCTCTCCGTCAATATGTTGGTGTAACTGTCAATATGCCTGTTTGTCTGTATGCATGTACATCCATGCGGTAGGCAATCTGTATGTTTACCGTTTATAAGTCTATCTGTCTATGTATTTGTATGTCTATCGGTTTGTGTATTGCATATCATCATGTATGTCTATCATCGTGTCGCCTCTATCCTTCTGTATAACTATATTTCGGTAAACTAAGCTAAGTATCTGACTACGCTTGTAAGTATATATGTGTATGTATGCCTATCATCATGTATGTCTATTATCGTGTCGTCTCTATCATTATGTATGTCTATCCCTATGTATGTATGTCTGCATTTATTCATGTGTCTCTGAATTTATGTCTATCTGAGTGTATATCTATCTGTATTTATGTCTTTATGTTTATGTTTGTATTTATGTTTATGTATATATGTATGTATGTCCGTCTATCCCTCCGTGTATCTGCTGATGTAACTGTCAATCTGCTTGTATGCATTTATTCGTTTATATGTTCATAACCATGACATTGTGTCTGTCAATCTGTATGTTTATCTGTCTATGCGTTTGTATGTATATCTGTCTATGCATGTCTATCATCATGTATGTCTTTCTGTATTACTATATTTCGGTAAACTAAGCTGGTCTCTGAAGTCATTGATGTAGTATGTGAACATGGTAAATCGTGCAGATCAGACAGTGTTGTTACAATATTGCAATTTAACTTCTAAATTATATATTACATATAAGACTAGTAGCAGTTACGGGGGGGGGGGGTGTCTGTCTGTCTGTCTGTCTGTCTGTCTGTCTGTCTAAAGTAACGCAGAATGCTCGTCTATGTTTATATCTTAAAATTGGACGAAACCTCGGTGTGTCGATTTTGGGCGTGTAAGGGTGCTGTATGTGACCCCACACATCTCGTCCCAATATTCTACTTAAACTCAGGCGTGCGCATGAGCAGTATATCAGAAAATGCACACAGCAAGTGGCAGGGTCCCCACTTCATGAGGTATTTACTTTTATTGTGATTTTGATCATGGAAACACATGGATGTGTAGCAATTGTTGATGTAAAATATGTTAATGAGTTTGAACAGCTTCGCTTCTTTGCATACACGAATGACATACAATTTTTGCCAAATGTATAAAGCTATGGTTTGAAGACGTTTCGAATGAGCTACTTGAATGTATATAAATAAAGATATCAATCGTTTTCCACAGTTTTAAATGCTATTGCCACCTATAACCATTAACGACCTGCTTAACACTTGTAACAAATCCCAATATAATGTTTATGTGATACGAACTATTTCAAGTTTAACCGAGTTGCTTGTTACATTATAAAGTGAAATTTTACCCATACCCGACTCGAAATAACAGTTAAATATTCTTGAACTGTCTCCGTGAGTAACCACAATATAGGACTCAGTTGTGATATTGAAGGATAATGACAAGTTTACTCCTCGTTTCTAGAGCTCCGGGCAACAAACGGGTTAAGTAATTTATCTAGAAAACTTATTAAACACATGAGATACACAAAGCTGATGTCTTTTTCTCCTATTAAATTCCTCCGTTTGTCAACAATGTGTTTACTGTGTGTCCCATACCGATGTTGCTGTGTGTCCCATACCGATGTTGCTGTGTGTCCACCGATGTTGTTGTGTGTCCCATACCGATGTTGCTGTGTGTCCCATAACGACGTTGGTGTGTGTCCCATACCGAGGTTGAGGGTGTCCCATACTGAGGTTGTTACCTCGGTGTGTTTACCTTGTACTGGTTTGCAAACAATTATACTACCCCAATTTGCTTATGATAAATGACATTCAGGACCAATTCTTTATGCCATTACATTTGTCTTATATTTGAAACATGTCGAAAGAGCATAGACCTCGGTGTGTTTGTGTGGAATTATATACCTCAGTGTGTTGGGTATACCAGTAGTCAAACTTGCGATCAGCAGCCACCCAAGGGACATGATAAAACTGGCTGCTTAAGACAGGTGGCTGCTGATCACAAATTTCATGACTTGGTCGGATTTGTTCAAGTTTTGTCTGTTCAAATAATATTACATGTAACTGTTTGGAATAGTCATTACATTACAAAAAGTAAATTGTCTTTATAAACTTGTATCTAAACATTGTTATGAAGATTTGTAGCTTTTTTCTATCAAATATTTCATTGTGCTATCTATTCTTTAGTTTAAACCGACGTTTACAACTAACTTGACTATTATATATTTTGTTATTTCACTTTCAAATTCGCCGATTAACGTATCCGGAAAAAATAGCGTCCGAATCTACATCTACATCTTGAACAAAATTGTACTCGATAATCTTTAGATTTAAAATGGAAATGGGAATATAAGTTGACTTGGGGCTTCAAAGTGGACATTAACTTTCATTTTAACATATAAATGTACTGTCTTTCGGTCTAAAACGCTCATAAATATCTTTTTTTCAATTGATCAATTTTGCCCGACATCATAAACAGCACTCTCTATTACATAGGCGCTCTACATTCATACATGTATGGTGAGTGTAAGGAACGACAACTCTGCGAAGGTTTATTTGAATAAGTCAAGGCCCATGTGGGCATGTGACAACATGAAACGGTACATGAATACAAAATAATACAAAATGGCAAATAATATGTAAAAACAAAATAATACAAAATGGCAAATAATATACAACAAATTATAAATGGTAATACAACTCCATGATGTAATGGAGGATGAGAGAGAAAAATCAAAATCAAAAATCATTGCGAAAAAAAAAGAAAAGACTTAAGTCTAACAAGTTAGCATTATTTAAATAATAACATAATATTTTTGCAAAATATGGCAAGTTTCATAAGGATATTCCTATTACTTTGGTTCATTATGTTTTCAAATTTTAAAGCACTTGGGTGTTCATAGGAATATTTATCAAGATACAACTTTCTTGTATTAACTAAATGTGAACATACAAAAAGATAATGGAATTCGTCACCTAGAGAGTTACTAGGACATAGGTTACAAGTTCTAAGTTCTCTTGGAATATCATCGAATCTTCCTTTTTCAATAGGAAGTTTGTGATTCATACTTCTAAATTTAAAGAGAATTAAAGCTAAATTCATAGGTAACTTGCTGAGGTATGGCTCAAAACAAAAATCCTGTTTATAAATCCTGTAATTTAGACATTTACTGGAATTATTAATTGTACTTCTCCAATTTTGTATAAAATGATCACGCAGTCTTAAGTTGACAGTACTCCTGAATGAAGCAGGAGAGTCCACTTTTTGATTTATCCAAAAATGCGACAATCCAAGATCATTTAAAAAAATTTGAATAAAACAGACCCAATCTGATTTAATATTATTCAGAGTATATAAGTTATGAGTTGTTCTATATAGAATGCTGGTTATCTTATCATGTTTAGAATTAACAATTTTACCCCAGTAATTAAGAACTCTACTTTTAATTTGTGTTGAAAGTGGGGTAATACCCAACTCTCCATAAATCATAACATTTGGAGTACTCTGTTTCAACTGTAGAATTATCTTGAGGTATTTTAATTGAAATTTATCCACAACACTCACATCTTCAACACCCCAAACTTCGGACCCATACAATAAAATGGGTGCTATCATTGTATCAAATAAGTGTAATTGCATATCTATTGGCAAATTAAGTTTCCTAGATTTTCTAATTACAGAAAACATGGCTTTACGGGCTTGATCAATAAGGAATGTTTTAGTTCTGCTGAATTTACCATTAAACGAAAATTGGACCCCCAAATATGAAAAATGATCAACAATCTCAAGGACAGTTCCCTCATAGTGAAAGTTAGGCATATTACGCAAACCTCTTTTGGTTTTCCAAAATATAATAACTTTGGTTTTATTTGTATTCACTTGAAGATTCCAAAGCTTGCAGTAATCAGACATAGCATTTAATGCTAACTGAAGCTGCTGAGAGCTCTTTGACAATATTACAGTGTCGTCTGCGTATAAGAGTAGATATAGTTTAAGATAAACTTCCACTTCATCATCACTTAACATATCATTTATATTTTCTTTTAGAGACTGCAAACCTTCATATTTATCAGACATAAAATTAGTTAGATCATTCAAGAAAAGAGAAAACAATATTGGAGATAAGTTTTCACCTTGTCTTACTCCAGTATGACTAGTGAAATAATCTGAAATTGCATTTTTCGAACTAACGCATGACTTAGCCTTGTCGTACATATTGTGAATTATTTTAAAGCATTTCCCGTCAATATTGTAACTTAATAATTTATGCCACAGGGCCGTGCGATTTACAGAATCAAAGGCCTTGCGATAATCTACGAATGCACAATACAATTTTTTTCCATGTGCTAGATATACGTCCACTAGAAGTTTTAAAGAAAATATGTGATCAACAGTACTATAGTGCTTCCTGAAACCTGCTTGTTCTTCACATAGAATGTTGTTTGATTCCAAGAAGTCATTTAATCTGTTATTAAGTACAGATGTGAAAAGTTTTCCAAAACAACTGAGTATTGTTATACCCCTGTAATTATCCGGATCATTAACATCTCCTTTATTTTTATAAAATGGTAAGATAACTCCCTTGCTCCACACATCCGGAAAGATACCAGAGTCTAATATAATGTTAAAAAACAGTTTAAGTACAGCCAGTAGATTAGCAGGAGCATTTTTGAGATACTCATTAATAATATTATCAAATATAGATGGACATTTATTATTCTTTAGCGCCCTTATAGCTTTATCTATTTCTTGCTCCGTAAATTGCGAATTCAGTGCCTCATTAAAAAATCGCAACTTCTTGTTGATGAATCATGCAGTTATCATTCGGCACACGTCGGCTGTTTTCGGTACCCTAGATCTAACATGTAAACAGCTTACGCGTATGAAAAACCCCGATAATGTGATTGTCACAGTATGCTTTATTACCTGTATGTATTAAACACCGATAATTTAACACCTTGCGAATCCAAGTCGTGTGTTGATTGACCGTTGAACACAGTAGGATTACAGTTAATCTCAACCAATTAGTGTGGCCGCTGGCCGCGTTTCAAAGGGGACCGCTGATCAAGGCAGTTTATAGAGTATAATTGGTTGGGAGGGATTTAAAGTGACCGTTTAACGCCGGTGACCGCTGATTGCATGTGACCGCTCACACAAGTTTGACTGTGTGTGTGTGTGTGTGTGTGTGTGTCAGCGTTGTGCCGATGAACTGACAAAGCATACATCAATCCGTCCGCTGCACACGAATATAGACTCAAGTTACTCTCTTCCGTAACGTCAATTTTCACAAGGTTTCTACATGAAGATGAATATTTTAACGATAAAGTCAAGTCAAAATGTGCAATGTAGGCAGACATGTTTGCCTTCGTGAATGTTCATGTGTTGATTTGAATTGATTTAGGTTTACGCCGTTTTAAACAATTAACATTTCCTGGCGGCCAGTTCACATTCTAATTTATTTCCTGGCTTTTTCACACGAGTATTCCACGCAACAGTCTGCTTTTCCAGACAGTTGTAGTATTGCTTGTAGGTGGCTTGGTGTAGGTAGCTAGACGGGATCATCCGAACATTCACGAAGTTATCGTGTCTACCTTTTTTGTTCGAGTGCAATGAACCGAATGATGTATGCGATTGTCGGCGGTCAAGTAGTTTTCAAAACACCAAGAACTGGATGGAGGAAATATATGCCGTTCCACGTGAAAACCAACATTGTTGACTCTGCGTTAATTATCGACCCGGATCTGCCTATACATGCAGCGTAGGCAGACACCCGGACAGACACTTTTCGCTTCCTGTGGATTTTCTGTTTCAGGAATCATTACTCTGTACCTTTATCCCCTGAGACGAAATGTGTCGGCTCGGATCTGGGTCGATACATTACGCAGAGTCCATAATGTTGGTTTTCTCGTAGTACGACTCATATATATGTACGGTAAAGTGATATATAAGTCCGGCTGGCTTTTGTGAAAAGTGTAGATCCAGATCAGTATGTGTATTCGCACAGTCGGTACAAGATATACAAGAATGTTTTTGAGGGTCAAAGTAAACGCCTGTATTACCTTAATTTATGAATACCAACACAACCGTCCCACCAGTAGTTCAGTGGTTTTTATTTTTTTATTACAGAAGGAATTCCAATATTTGATATAACAAGATAAGATCGATCAGGTTAGTTTCGTTCGCAAGATTCAATAAGAGATTCGGATTTAGAAGGATTCAATTTTACTCTCCACTATACCGCCCGTTCATTAATTTTATCAGGATCCGTCTATATAAGATTCGGTTATATTTAGATTCTCTACAACCATTGACAAGTTAGTGTCATCTGCAAATAGGTTAATAGGTTAATATGAGAATAAATATTGTTGATTATGACATTGATATGAAATAGAAATAGTAGACGTCCAAGGATAGATCCCTTTCGAAAGCCTGCATAGTTAGAACAAATGTTTCTGTAATCTTTCTGACAAATGATCAGAAAACAAAGATAAGAGCTAACCACCGATACCAAGAGCTTGTACCATAAATATAAGACCCTAAAGCCATATCCTATGACAGGCTTTATTGATACCATACGAAACGTTAACCCTTAATAAAAAACTTTATATAGTGGATTATATACGAAAGTCACTTGATTTATGATTGAATCTTATGGAGAAAACCTTTAAGGGGTATGAACAAATGATAAAAAAAAACCATATTCTTTCTAAAACCGTCTCAATCGTATTTAAAAGAAAAAAACTGGCATATAGTTAAACGAAAGAGAATGGTCCTCTTTAATTTAAAAAATCGGACATACATAAGAAGATTTCCAAAAAGATGGCAAAACTTTCATCAAGTGATTAATTGAAAAGGTGGCAAAGAAGAGAAGCTAATTCATGTGCAGCTTCTACCAGTGTTCAATTATAATGCCGTCATGACCAGAGGCCATACTTAAGCTAATTGTCTGTACAACTAACAATAATTCAGCATTTGTAGTGACAAATTCGTTCATGGTAGGACCAACATATTTGAGGATAGTCATTTGGTATCTCATGCGATGAATCGTTTTGTCATATGCATGATGAATATTGTATGTCATCTTGTGTATGATTTATATGGCGGCAAATAATGAGTTTAAATCAAAGAGGAAATCGAAAAGAATAAGTGTTCCACAGCACTGGACAAAATTCAAACATTTCAGAAACGAAAATATTTCACTCATTCGACAAAGTAAGCAAAACTATCTGGAGCATTTTTTGGTAAAACTACGATCTGGTTTTTTAATTTCAAGGGATAAGTGGAAAACCTTTAAGTCATTTATGATACCGGCTTCATCCATCTCTTTACCACCATTATCAGACGCTTCTACGGACACATTAGTCGTTGACGAAAAACATGTAGGCAAAAACATTGGAAAACTCTTGTGAATGAAATAATAATTATTGAACAATGCTGAAATCACAGTGGGGCAAAAGGAAAAATTGCGCATCTACCTCTGCGCCACTGTCTTCCTCGTTTTTTTTTATTTTGTCACAATGTTTTAAAAATTGCTGCAACAGATGCGTCAAAATGCGTCTATATGTTGGAACGGGTTAAAGTCTTTCATGTGAAATGAGAGGATACTGACCTGAAATCCATGAAACACAAACTGTAGTGCATGGATTGCTAGCTCTACTTTCGTCTCACCATGGCAGATCACAGAAATATTTGTGTTGGTCTCTCCCATATCAACCATGCCAACAAGAGTCCATGTGTTCTCTTTCCTCTCTATTACGAGATCATCCTGGATAGTCATCTCATCTATCACTAGACCACCACGTCTCCCAAAATTAGAGATAGCTTTTCTCTTACTTTCCCTTGCCATCTATTGAAGATTATCTGCACCAAATTCAACAAGTTGCTTCACATAGTTCTTGTAGTACTGTAGAAGGCGTTTCGACGGCAGCAAAAGTACATCAGCTTACTTTAGCTGTTCAAATGCACATGGAGATTTAATATATAACCCCAATGGGATGTATATTAACTTTGGATTCCAGCGTCTCTGGCGTGGATCAATGTCTATTGAATTCTTCAACTGGTCCTCCAACAAAAGCTCTAGATGTGCTGGAACCTGTTGTTTAGATAACAGTTCTTGTATAACAGTCTGAATATAATTTTCATCTTTTTCATTCAAGTTTATTAAAAAGTCTGTATTTACAGAGGTTTTGGCAATGGTAGTTTCAAGCTGATTTTTCTTTTCTTCATTGTTTTGATATTTGTTTTTTTTGGCTTTTCTGTAAGCATTCGAACACTGCGCACAGCAATTGGAAATATTTAGCATGCTTAACACAACCTGACATGTGTTTGTCCTAAATCGCCTCTTCACAGAATTTTCATCTTGCATAGTTGACCATATTTCTTCAATGTAAGAAATCTGTGACTGGTATTTTTCTGATGCTCCTTCACAAAATCTGAGATGTTCAGGTAAAGATAGAACACAGTTAATGTTATTCTGTGTAATTTGAATTCCAAAGCTGCTTTTTATTACAACATTTAGAACATTTTATTACTAATTCACTGTGACAAAAGATAATTTGGCACCTAATTTGTTTACAATTGATACAGGTTGTAAGTGGACAGTCTATTGTGAGTTACTTTCAAATTTTGAAATGCAACATGACGTAAACTCTTCTAATACACAAAATACTTATTAGTTTTTAAAAGCACCATCATAAATTTTGAAATAGTATCTTTAGGAGGTACAAGACATTTTTGTTCACCGAAGAAGCACGTTGCTGTGTTGAAAATGTGGTCTAGCTGTACATGGTTATGTATACTATGTATGTAGTTCAGGGATAACCTGTAAATGACAAAGGAAATTTGATACAAAATAAGTAAATTTAACTTAATATGAGGCTGTTCATGCAATTAAAGGTACAAGTAGGCATTTATGAAGAGTATTAAGTCCAGATCAGGCTCTACATCTCTAGACGATTCTTTTGAGTACCAACAAGAAAGGTGATAAGAAAGTCATAAGAGAGATAATAATGGAAAAAGACCAGTTTACTCCTCCTTATCTAGTACTCTGATATAAGAAACTGTCCTGCCAACATTATTCAAAATCTGCATGCAACATCATTAAAAATAATACAGGTATGGTTAACACAATTTATTGTTTACTATTATACTCTAAACCATTTCCCACATATAGACACGACTTCTAAATTGGTAGTCAAGATAAACGGACCAGTAGATACTCTGTGATACAACTAACAAATGTGCAAAGCGGTGTAAAAAACTATAAATCAATCAGCTGTGTATTTGTTGTGTGTGGGAAAGGGATAACTATTGTCTGCGTTCAATAATCAATTCACACAATACTTTCAAAAATGTGTTTGCTGCAGAGTGGTAAAAAGTAGTTTTTTTTTTAGATATTATAAAATATAAAATTGTATTAAACCTTTCCCACATACAACAAATCTGCAGCGGGTGACTTTGAAAACATACTGACAAAACCTGAAAAATCTCCATAAAAGATAGTTTAATTGTTAAATAAAGTTGAAAACATTGCGTTCAAAGGAGAAATTTCTCATCAATTGCATCAAAATGCGTCTGCAGTTTGGAAAGGGTTGAATGTGTGAAACAACAAACAAACATTTTTGATATTTTTGTTTCGGTAATAGTATGTGGTGACTTCAAACAGCTGCCACCTGCAGTACCAAATCCAAAAAAAAATCCTCATCACATCAGCTTGAAGCGAGTAATACTAACCAGATTATTTACAAGTATTGAAATAGATATGAGCCGTTCCACGAGAAAACCAACATTATTTGATCTGCGTAATGTATCGACACAGATCAGCCTGCGCAATCCGCGCAGGCTAATCCGGGCCGATACATTCCGTCTCAGGGGAATAGAGATATAGAGTAATGATTCCTGAAACAGAAAATCCACAGAAGGTGAAAAGTGTCTGTCCGGGTTAGCCTGCGCGGCATGCTTAGGCTGATCCGGATCGATACTTTACGCAGAGTCAACAAAGTTGGTTTTTTCTATATTCTAATCTGAAATCATTAAATATTTCCCTCATTCAACAAATCCACAGCAGACATATTTGAAATACTCTAGGCAAAAATATTGTAACTTTCTAAAAATGAAGGTATTATTATTGAATAGAGTTGAAATCATTGTGACAAAAGGAGAACATTTCTCATTGGCCAAAATGTTTTCAAACGTAATCTGCCCCAGATAGTAAGTAAATGTATGTGGGAAAGGTTTAATTTACTTTACTTGTCAACCTGTAGTTGTTTGTATGTTTGTAAATGGTTTTACGTGGCTTTCAACTGTTGTTCAGTTATATCACAGAGTTTCCTGGGTTAGTTAACTGTACTACTCAGTACTGGTCCATTAATCCTAACAAAATCCTAATCTTAAACATGATTTTATGGGTCACGTCACAATGTTGAAAGATACCCAGATCAGCCTGTGCCTCTGTAATGTCTGATCAGGACTTTCACAGTTTGCAACCATAAACATGCAGTGGACAATTCCATTTTATTTATCATTAATTGTTAAGACATGCAAGGTCCATCTGTGTTTTTTAAAGCTAAAGATGAAGGTATGAAGCCTTAACTTTTATAACAGTATTGAGATTTGATTGATCCAAAATCATAGCAGCCAGGGCTCATATTGAACCAATTTCAATCAAACTTCATAGGAATATTCATTTGGTAGTACACTTTTAACCCTTTCCCTCATATATATACTCTCTGACGCCTCTGCAGCAGACGGCTTTTTGAAAACATGGCGACAAAAGAAGAAATTGCTCAAGACGAGCGATTTCTACTTTTGTCACCATGTTTTCAACCCTATTCAATTATTGTTCTTTCAATAAAAGTGCGTTTCTGTGCGTTTGCCTAGACGTTTTCAAAGTCGTCTGCTGCAGATTATTTGTATGTAGGAAAGGGTTAAAATAGTCCCTAAAAGAAGCGTACTCCTTTTATGAAGTAGAGTCCAAAGATCCCTTAGATAGTTAAGACTGCTACCACTTATGATCTTCGTAATTCTAACAATCTGAGAAACATAAACTGTGGGATCAGCATGTATACAATTGGTCGTTCGTCAATTTATTTGATAATTGATTTGGGTTTGATACCGTTTTCAACAGTATTTCAGTTACTAGTTCACCTAACGTTTCTTTCCTGGCTTTCTGCCATCAGCACTCCATACAACATTCTTCCCGGGCCACATCCCACATTGACTATTTAGCTCGCTGGTGGAAGTTGACTGACAATTACCCTTGTTTATTGGCAGAAGGAATGATTGGCAGAGCTGCAGTTCGAACTAGCGATCCTGGATTGAATGCCATAAGTATTAACGATAGCGCTGTCGCGGTTCAAGGCGAACACATTTTAAAAAAAAATGAAATATATTTAGTTGATCCTACACGCAGGAAAATAGGCACTTGTACATTTGTGTTTTAGTATATTTTCCTAGTCTGCTCTGTGCAACGATTTTCTAAGTGAATATTTCTTAATTCTTCGGTGCAGAATAGCAAAAAGTATTCTATTTCATGTTAAAAATCAGACAATACCATTTATCATTTAGAAGCAGATTTGGAATATGTTTATAACTAAAAGGCAATCAGTGCTGATTGCTGGTGACACAGCTGTTTACGAGTTGTCACATCTGAATCTGCATTGTTTGCGAAAACCTGATTATTTCCATTACCGCTGAAAGAGATACTTATGACCTTTGTATTGATGGCGAAAATAATATATACTGAACAGGCTGTGCATTATAGATCTTCCTAATTATCATGCTCCTTAATTGAGATTCATTTGTATGTGATTGCGAGTTGTCGTTATAAATATATTGGTAGAGAAGGATTGTTTGGTGTTTATCGCAGCTTTCAACAATTGTCCAGTTATATCACGACGTTCCCTGTTAAAGTTACCAGTACTACCGGTACATTGATCCTGACACCATCCAGTCAGTCGTAATGCTAACCCCGCAACCTTGAGCGCCATGGAGGGCACCCATTACTACCATGTTTAAAGTAGTTGGTATGACCCGGCCGGGGATCGAAATCGCAACATACCGAACCCGAAGCGAACACTCTACCACTACACCACCGAGGTGGGGGAGACGGAACTGTGTGCATTGTCGTAATAATGAAACTATTTGTGTTTTAGACTGCGTATACCAAGCATTCTTTGTATGTAGCAAATAGAACAATATTCGAACTCAACAATTTATCTAATTGGTACCATGATGGAACACATGTAGTGGATATATTTACTCATTTGAAGTCACATCGATATGAAACACTACGTAAATTCACTTTATATGTGCATCATTTTCTAGCTTATATATGATAGATGAAAGGAAATAACTATGTTAAATATATTCTAAGTGCATCTGGATACATTCCCGTGACACAATCTTTATATGTATTGCATACGGGTGGGCTTTATGCCCCAATATCAATACAAGGCCTTCCACAGTGTATATGACCCGTGGGCGTCTTTCCCCGCATTAAAAGGCGTTTTGCAAACTTGAAAAATATTTTGCATTAGGCATAGTACTAATGTCTATCACTATTTCACACATTTCTCTTCTTACATACTTAGTACACATACTTAAGTACATGCACATACAAATATATTTGCAATCCACTGATGTGTCCGTAAGTAATGGATGTTTTCCGTTAAGGGGGGCTTTTTGCCCCACTTTACACTATGTTATGGTTGGTGGGCCTGTAACTTGAATTGCTATTGAACTTTTGAACTTTCTCTCTGAATGTTCGAAAATGATTATTTTCCTATGTCGAGATTTATTTGTATGTGATTGCGAAATGTCGTAATAAATATACTTCAAGATTAGAACTGTACTTGTCTACCGATTAAAGGAACTGTGTAAGAAGAGATTTTCATTTTTTCTGTACAATATATAATTTGACAGAAATTAACAGTATTGTTCCTGGTAAAATATCGTACGATGTTTCACCAATCGCTCGTGCGCATTGTATTGCACAATACAAATATTGCTTATTTGTGATGCGTGTATTTACTGTTTATTCGTAAAAGACTTGATTCTCTAGAACAGGGAGATGTATATCAAAGTAAAATAAAATATCTAAATTTCTCTCTCACTTTGACAACTATCACTATAATTTTGCAAGATATCTCTGTAACTTTTACGATATCTCTTTGACAGACATATCTTTTCTACGCATAAATAGTAAAACGGATTGCCTTAGATGAATGTCAGAAAGTGTTGCTTGTAATTTTGAAACAGAATTTGTCATAATATTTAAATAACTTACAATCAATTTTGCCGTAAGTTATTGTTTAACAAACCATTGATTGGATGGTGGTTTATACTGTGTTTCAGTTATATCAAGACGTTCCTGGACAAGTCATCAGTGTTATCTGTACAGTTATATCAAGACGTTCCTGGACAAGTCATCAGTGTTATCTGTACAGTTATATATCAAGACGTTCCTGGACAAGTCATCAGTGTTATCTGTACAGTTATACTACCACCGCCTCATGTATAGCAACTTGAGCTTCACCGATAACCCAGAACACCAATAAGTGTCACACTTATCCTTTCCCACATTCAAAATATGGTCAGAGGACGATATTGAAATCATAATGGCAAAGGTATAGAACATATATCTTAAAATGTAAGTATAATTAATGAAATGAGTTTAAGGCAGATATATGGTGCATGTTTTTCAATGAAATTATGATTAGTGAATAGAGTTGTAAACATGATGGTGCAATAAGAGTTGGCTCTTTATTTGAGCCGTCCCGCGATAAAAAAAACAAACATTATGGACTCTGCGTAATGTAATGACCCAGATCAGTCAGCGCAGACTGATCCGGGCCGACACATTCCGTCTCAGGGGGATAGAGGTATAGAGTAATGATTCCTGAAACAGAAAATCCACAGGAAGGCGAAAAGTGTCTATCTGGGTAAGCCGGCGCGGCATGCTTAAGCTGATACGGGTCAATACTTTACGCAGAGTCCACAATGTTTTCTCGCGGGACGACTTAAATTAGAGCAAATTAGCTAAATGTGTAGCCTATTCTGAAATTTTGTGATTTGAAGTGTCCGATTGTTTGGGTGAATTGTATGGCTTTAAACATTATGGCTTTGAATTGATATCTGGTGAGCGATTTCCCATTTAAGTGTATGAATAGGTTCGTCATTTCTGTTTAAGGGCGAACATTATAGTACTCTTTCATGCATAGAACGGGCCAGTATGACTTGCCGTTTGCTGGAATATGGAGGGTGACAGATTTTCCGCACTGGGCAGTTTTTTACCATCCTACTGTTAGGTTTATACTTTAAAGACAACCTAATGTTTGAATATTTAATTACCTTTTGGCCTGTGACTTATTATTGGCCTCTGTATATTCCCCTATTCTTAACAGATCACAGAATGCGAGTGTGAAAGCGACCCGAAAAAAACAGTGCACAAATGTGTTTTGACACATGCTTGCTAGGCATGTCTTGTCTATCATCTTATGTAATGTGGTTAGGAAAATCGGGGCTCTTGCATCCATTATACTACCCTTAGTTCTTCTTGCACCCTCCAATGCCTTAACTACTAGAAATGATTTTGTTGTATCATCTACTTGTTGGGAGTTTATGAGCATATGAGATTCCTGACATGTAAGTCGATATTGTTGAAGCAGCTATATTCTGGTAGGCTAGATATGCGATGAAATGTAACAAGTCTTGATTTGGGACAGGCCATATCTCTTGCAACTTAAATAACTCTCTAAAATTGGTGAGTTTTCCTAGCACTACTGAATAAGTATTTTTTTTTGTATTTTTTGGAAGTGGAATTTTAAATATTTTGATATACCTTTTAAATCTTCCAAAACTAGGAATGGGACCTTGCCCGGGCTGAGATTTGCCTCTGGCGCTGCACTCCTGAACCTCCCCCACTGTGAACGAGAAATTGAGTCAGCAATAATGTTTTCTTTGGAAGGGATATAGACTGCTCTTAACCTTATATTGGTTTCCAGTATTGCAAGAACCATATGTCTGACCAGATTCAGCACTCTCTCAGATTTACATGTTTGAGTATTGATAACTTGAACAACCGCTTGATTGTCAATATGGAAAAAGGACCCATTGATGTATTAAGCTGCCTGACCAAGTTAAAATAGCGGCTACCACTGGAAATAGCTCGAAGAGGGTCATATCCCTAGTTAGACCTTGCTTTACCCAATATTCGGGCCATCTACCACGCGCCCATTGACCTGAGAAGTAAATTCCGAATCCCCCATTATTGCCGAAATTTGAACACAGTGATTGAAATTCTGTTAGCATTAACCCGGCCTAGAACTAGAAGCTTTGTCCCCAAATAGGAAATCGTCTAGATAATGCAGGATGTCTCTACTTTTGGTTTTTCTCACCTATCGACCAATGTAGGAAACCTGCAAATTTTTCCCAGATGGCACAACTGACTGACGAGCCCATAGGAAGCATATTATCATAAAAATATTGGCTTTCAAATTTGATACCTAGCAAATCAAAATCTGATGGGGTAATAGGAAAAATCAAAAGGCTGATTTTATATTCTTCTAACTTAAAAGTGCCCCTTTACCTAACTTCAAAATCAGATCGGCTACCTGATCAATATTTGAATATGTGACTGTGCAGTGTTTTTCCTCAATGAAATCGTTAATAGATTGGCTGTCTGGGTATGACACGTGCTGAATTATTCTATGATCACCGTCTTTTTTTGGCGACTAAACCTGGAGGTACAGGAATGGTTTAGTTCTGAAAGGACTTGCAATTCGACCCCTTTTGATCAGTTTTTCCTACATGATATTTGGGTGCTGCTTTGCACTAGACAAATTAGGTGACTCACGTGCACATCGTGGTCCCGTGTAATTTAATGGAAATCCATTGTGTAGACCTTCCATTAAGAATATAGCATCCTTATGCAGGTAGTATTATAAAGATGCAAGAAAATGATGTACTTGTAGTGGTGTTTTCCCTAATTCATATAAGCTTATCGTATTTCCTTTGCCTGCAACTTGACTTCGGATGGTTTCCGTCACATGACTGACAGGCATGACTAAACCTGAAAACACTAGGTTCCAGTTCCGTCTGCCATGCATCATCGAATTCCATTGCTGGAGCCATTACTTCTCTTTGAAAATTTAATAAATTCGACACTTCACCTGAATGTTCCTGGTTTCCCACAGGTAACTGGTCCTTCTCCGCCTGCCTGGACCTCTTAGGCTCCTTTCTAAACTTCTTTTCAGCTATTCGGCTCTTGGGTGCCATTATTAACACGGATTGCTTGGATTTTAGAATTTTAATACATTTTAGACAGCTACGCCCTTCAAGAGTTTCAGGAAAAAGGAAGCTGACTTGGAATAGCATTCTGGGTACACAGACCCTATATCAAGGGACATAATTCAGATAGCGAAACTTCGGAAATTCAGAAGCATTTATCTCCTCTGCTATGATCCTTTATTATTTAAAAACGCGACACCCTTTGTTACAAATTGTTTTAAACTGGATTATAGAATATAAAATTCATATAATCTGTATTGTTGAAGAAAAAGTAAACATGCCATCGCATTCATTCCTACTATTTTATAACTAAAATAGCAATTTGAAATATGAACCATTGAAATAGAAATATTGTAAAAAATGGAGAGATTACCTACATTATGTCTTTTAAAATATCATTATTCATTTAAAGTAAAGGACAATGTAAATATATATGAAATATTGCCCCATGAGTCAATATGATATTTAAAAAAAGGATAATGGATGACTGTCAAACTGGCCCTTTGTTGAAGAAAGGCAGACAAATTCATTATTAATAATTACATTTCGTGTATTGTTTCTTTTAATTGAATTTACAATGTAACAAACATACATTTTTAAACAATATAATTACTTAATCAATCATTAACGACCTTTGAACTCTTAAATGTTAATACTTTTACAGTTTTTTTACACCCGACACCCCCTATATCGACCTCTGTTACACCAGGGACCGTGTATTGAATATATTGCCCCTGCTTACACGGGGTATAGTTAGAATTGTTCCATATTTTATGGTATGTCTTTATTCCCTGGAGTATTTGTAAAATTGGTCAAACCAAAGGCAGAACCTGTTAATGTATCTATAGATGATATGTATATGCACTTTTAATGATTTATATGACTCGGTACCTAGTAGTAATCACACTAATGTAAATAGTATATCAAACGATAACTACATATATGATGACGATTTAGACATCGAATTTACTACATCAGAGATTAAACAAGCTGTATTTTTTCAAAAATCTAAATATAAATATATCAACTATCGATAAACTTATAGCAGAAGATTTCAAACACTCATTTGATATCATTTCTCCCTTTCTAACTATGTTTTATAATAAAATATTTAATAACGGTTTATTTCCGGATAGCTGGAGAAAAGGTATAATCATACCTATCTTTAAAGGTGGAACTCAAGAAGCCAAAAACTATAGAAGAATAGCCCTTAATAACATCTTATCAAAAAATTATTCCAAATTACTTGTCACCAGATTAACTAGGTGGTCTGATAAACACAGTAAATTAATAGATAATCAATACGGATTTCAGAAAAATAAATCCACTACACTGTTTTTTTCATTTTACATGCAATTATTACGAAAACGTTATCACAATAAAGGAAGCTGTATGTAGCCCTCCTAGACTGGGAAAAGATGTTTGATAAAAGCGACAGGATGCTTCTATGGCAAAATGTTCTGTTCAATACAAACAATTTATATCTGAACCTATAGTATCAAAGAACAAGGTGAGCCAAGCAGTAGTATGTTATGCCTATTTTACTTAAACGATACTTTAAAATACAGATGGTCTTATAAGTATTGATGACCTTATTGCAGACGATGCAATTATATGTGGAACTAATCCGGAATCACTGCAATCAATACTTAACGACCTAGAACAGTATTGCATCACATGGAACCTTAAATTAAATATCAACAAGACGAAGGTTTTGATCTTTGAAAATAGCAGGCCAACCTCTTATGACTTCTTTTTATATGACACTAAAATAGATATTGTACATTCATTTAAATTCCTTGGAATATGCTTTTTCAAAATGGAAACTGGAGTCGTACACAAAAATCAATAGCACAACACGCTTGACACTCCATATTCTGTTTATAATATACAACCAATTAGACCTACCCGTAAATCAGAGAATGATTCTTTTTTTGATTTTCTTGTGTTACCAGCACTATCCTACGCGCAGCCGAGGTTTGGGGCCACTCTAGTCCTAATGTTGAAATGATTTGTTCTTAGTTTTGCCGTCGAATATTGTGTGTCAAACAGTCTACCAATCTAAATGCACAATACGGAGAATTAGGTCGTGTACAGATGTACATAGACGCTTTCTGACGCCTCTGCAGCAGACGGCTTTTTGAAAACATAGTGACAAAAGAAGAAATTGCATAAAACGTGCAATTTCTCCTTTTGCCACAATGTTTTCCACTTTTTGTCATAGGTTATTCATTCAATTAGGAAGATTTTCTACTTTTTGACAAAATACATTCAAAGTCGTCTGCTGCATAATTGTCGTATGAGGGAAAGGGTTTAGCAAAGGATAACCGATATTTAGAAACAACACTGGTATACTGACAGTAACAACTCTACGCGACTTGAAACATATTGTTATTTAAACATTATTTCGACCAGGAAAACTATCTTTCCCTCGTACGACAATTCTGCAGCAGACGACTTTGAACATATTTTGTCAAAAAATGGAATATCTCTATAACTGAATGGATAACCCATGACTAAAAGGGGAAAACATTGTGGCAAAAGGAGAAATTGCACGTTTTGTGCAATTTCTTCTTTTGTCACTATGTTTTCAGAAAGCCGTCTGCTGTAGAGGCGCCAGAAAGCGTCTATATGAGGGAAAGGGTTAAAGAACACAAATATAGAACTGCTTTTACAAAATTTCGCACTTCGTCCCATGAACATTGAAAATAGTCATTATAACAATATTTCAAGAAATGACAGATACTGCGTAAATTGTACCTCTAAATTAATTGAAAAAGAATATAATTGTTTAATAATTTGTTTCAAATATTCTGATCTAAGATCTAAATACATCAAAAGATATTATTATACGTGGCCAACTCAACAACAAGTTATAAATCTGATGACATCAAACTCATGAATTGTGATAAATAATCTAGCGAAGTACAAGTATATATTTTATGGTAATAAGATAAGAACGTGTGTATAATCAAAGCACTGAAAGTGCTCACAGCAAGGGGCTAACTGCAGATAACATTTGGACATGGATTTACCGATCCCAAAAGTCTAACTTGAACACTTTACACTAGCACTTTGTTAGTTAGCACTTTATATCCATATAAAAATGATAAAGGAGTAAAGCAAAATACTGTACACACAGTATGATGGTCTATCGATATACTAAAAGTTGGCATACACATGCGCATCTGCTATCTGGATAGTTTCTGCTTAGCACACCTCCTGGTTTACAATGGATTTTTAGCCGTGTTTTTTTAATGCAATTAACACATATATATGTCATATCAAAATCACAATAACCTAACAATGATAATTATATTGAGAGTCCAATTTTACTTTCAAAGAATAAATAAAATCCTGTGTTATCTATATTTTCTTCAGCGTGCAATGACTGAAATATTGTTAAAAGCAACGTAAAACATCATACACACGATTTAATCATTTATTAGTGTTTCACAACGCATAGGGTGAATAGTTTTAATGCATTGCTTTGGAATTCATTTTAAATCCCAACATTTTGAAAGAGTTTATTGCAGCGGTGTTAAATGACAATTGCACCACTGATATCGGCAATTTATAAGACAAAAAATATTATATTTTTCTTATAAAAAAAATGTATCTGCCGAAAGCGGGAATCGAACTAGATCTAGTCACCCGCTTCACGGCCGAACACTCTAACTGCTACGTTACGCGGCCACTTCTATTCGAAGGATTTTATTTATAACATAATTATAAACCGATACACGAGTTAGCGAATTATTTAGTATTGAAGCGTTTTATCTTGATAAAAAACAAATGTCATTTAAATCATTTGTTTTATAACTGGGACTTGACTATCTTATTCCGTCTGCTGGGGTTGTTCAGGTTAATTTTGGTTGAGAATTTGATGTATTTACGCAGGAATCTAAAATGAAATACTCTAGTACTTAGATTCCTGATTAACGTTACCGCTGAAAATACATTTTATTCGAAAGGATTTTTGGAAATTCCGACGACTAGTCGGAATCGAAAAGTTGCCTTTCCTCCATTCGATTTACAATATTTAGAAATTACCAATGAACTTTACGCGCGATCAAGTATGTTGAAAGCGTAGAAATACATTTTAATTATTAATCATGTAATTGATATATTTTAACATAAAATTTCTTTCGAGTTATTTGTTTTGGGTTAGTGATGTCGAATCAAATCAATTTTCGGCTTCATATATCAACAAGTTACCGCATTTTGATTTTTAGACAGGAACTATTGGCGGTACGAGATGACCAACGTGGGTATTAGCTGGCAACAGTCATTTCATTTTTAACAAAATATTCCACAAATCATCCACTTTCATTAACATTATGTACGATCTGCAACCACCAATACATCTATATGAAGTCGAGATGGTGTTCAGAAACGGAGAGCTGATGTAGAAAGACAGATGTGAAGTAATTCAATGCCGATATCGTAAAACGCCTGTCTAGATTCCAGTCTCAAAATGATGCGTATCAGCTACTATAGCAATTGGCTCTAACGAGCCCCTTGCTAATAAATACCAAATGCATTATTTGGGGCTTGTATGCGGAGGATCGTAGATTCAACTTGTTACAAGATGATAATGCGGTCTTTCGAGTACAAGCGGCGTTTCTTTACAGTCACAATTGTATTCGACTAAAATGATTTTTAAATTCAATTATAAAACGATGTGTACTGGGATCAGAACGCGTGTACGTGCGGACTTCTTTCTGTGGACATTGTTCAACCAGATCCCACAACATTCTTATACAGTTGCGTGGTCTTTGCACTTGTATGAAACAGCGAGCGTAAAGTGCAGAACTCGATCAGACTGTATATATATGAAGGTTGAACTTGGCCTGCATATTGCGCGAGGGATATTAACGCGGTGAAGGGGTTAGATAAGGATACATGTGTGGGTTAAATGTATATGTAATGCTCTTTTGTAAATACACATTCCCTTAATTATGTTAATATGTATTTTGTCACATTTTGTTTAAGGTTTGTGGGTATATATATTAATGCCCTACAAATCTTAATTCTTACACACTTTTGAGAACATTGATTAAGTAAATAACTCTTTCGTCGCCGTATTTCTATATCGGACTCTCTCAACTTATATTCTTTTCATTTTACATTGCTTGTATATTTTGGGAAATATTGTGAAGTAATTAAGTGCGAAGTGCAGATGAAAATCGATCTGTATATAGAACAGAACAGAACAGAAGTTTATTCATAAGACTTGAACACATATGGTTCATCGTCTAAACATTTACAATATACATGTGCATACGAAAAAAAAATAGACATACAGTTTAACAAAATACTAGTTTGAAAGAATAATGCACTTCCCAATATATATGGGCCGCTCCATGGGGAAACCGGTGATAGTAACATAGCATAAGAAATGACGTAATCATCAATCAAAGTTTGACGTCATTTATGTGTGAGTGACGCTGAAGTATGTTCAATAACATGTTTACACAGAGTTTGATTTAGTTTATAAACACCATGTTTAAAATTTGGTATTTTTTTTCTAATCATAAGTAAGTACTGGTGTATGGGAAAATCACAAACTAGTTTCTGTAGGAATTACTTTGAGGTCAAAATTCAATTACTCTAGCCTAGTTCATCGAGGGATGAAATGAAGAGCGACGTCATATATATAATAATACTGTTACAAGCCGGTTAATTTGCCCCATTTATTTTAAGAATTTATTATTAATTCAACACATCCAACAAACACGAGCGTGTAAGATTAGTAAACAGATATCAATATTTATTTTGACTATTTTTTTTTTTTTTTCGTGATTTGTGATATTCCCCCTTTCAATGATCCATTTATGTTTAAGAATTGAAAATATGTTTCTGAGGTTGACTTGAATTGCTTTTTACCATTGACACATACGCATTTTCGTTCTTTTTTGGGGGGATTTTGATTATGTGAAATTTGTGTGTATACCTATTCATTACCATCGACTTTCAATTTAAATACATACTGAATATATTTTAACGCTGCTATGATGTTATACAAGACTGTATGAAAAATGTTTATCTGCATCTGCGAAAAGTAAATTGAATAATATATAGCCCTCAATAAGGTGTTGAACTTATAGTCATAGAAAAATAAAAGTATATGAAATAAAACGGTGTAAATCGGTTGAAATTGCCGATACAAAACATATTGTTTTGTATCATTATTATTCAATAATAGATTTGTAACTGAGCGTTGCAGAATGTTGCTTATCTGAATTTAAATAAGAGAAAATGCTAACAAATATCATCATTTGTTAAATTAAATTTAGTTATATTACAAGGCATACTTCGATTGTGATGCAACTTGTTGTTGTTATTTGTTAAAAGTCATTCAACACTTCAGTTATACAACACAGATAGACCGGAGCTTTCGTAGTACTATCCAAACAACCAAGAGTACTAAAGAGTGGGTTTGACTATTGTCAATTGAGAATTGGTATTGCACCGACAGGAACTCGGACACTGATCTCAGATCTTTAAGAGGTCGCTATAATCTCAAACCACACAGGTTCGAGGAAATTGGATACATTTGAAATAAGACCTCGCTAAACGATTACTATAAGAAAAGCCAAATCTAAATACATGCAATTCATTTCCTTCAATATAGTAGATCTAGATTGAATATATTTTCCGGATTTGTTCCTAAGTTTGTAAGCAATTGATGCACACGGCGGCATTCACATAAGCATGTGGTTGCGTATAATTATTGTTCGTGTAGAACAGGAAATAAGACGCCAACACCATGTCATACATGTACTTGTATTTCAGCACGACCGTAACATCTTGTTCAAAACGCCGTGTTTTTAATTGCACCACCATTCGATGTAGTACTGCTTTACAGGTGAAATTATACGCTGAATGACTTGAAATGTACTCAAATCATTTTGATAAAATTAAGAATAACTGTAAATGACGAAATTGTTTGAGCGTCGAACCTAAATCATGAAAATGAATGACGTCGACGTCGTTTCAGCAATTAGTAACACACGTCTATTATTGACGTCCATAACCGTGTCAATATTTGTCATACGAAGTCCACATATATATCAAACAAAACTAGACAGGTTGGACTACAGTACAGCTCACGCGGAAAACGCGTGCGGAAAACATATTTTCATCGCGGATAATCACCGCAATTCAACCTATATGATCACCGCAATACCGCCTACGGACTAATTTGATCACAGCGATTGACATTTCGTCGATTCGAGCTTCTTATCTATTTTGAAATCACCGCGATTCCACCGCAATATATTTACCTGTACAAATGTTTTACTTTTATTAAAAAGGTTTTTTTTTCGATTATGTACATGTACACGTTTATTGGCGAATTGCGATTATTTTATGACCCAACTTGCTAAAATTTTCGTAATAGAAAATGGCGGACATCGGATATACGTTTAAGGTGCGGCCATATCGTACATATGATTATCTCACATTTTTTAGTAAGAGAGACATATTGTTAAATTACAATACATGTACATGTACATTGTATATATATCTTTGAATTTTGTATATACAGTATATGTACTGGAATCTCTTAATAAAGACAGATTGTTGATTTTTGAGCTTTTCTTATCAACTTAATAAATGAATGATCCAATTGTAATATTGTTGAAAATGATAATTTTTCATTTTAACGCAATGTGTTGATACTGAGTAGAACCAGAGTAGAATTGATTTTACATGTAGTTATGTATTGCACTTTATTATGAAGCAACTTGTCGTAAAGCTCAGTAACGTCAATTAGTTTAACAAAATACAGGCTTATATGTAGAAGTGGTTTATCAGCGTGCGTGCTAATCCAAACACATAAACCACAATACGCCTGACACGACTTTTCTTGACACTTGCGTTCAGTTTGTAGTAATGTTAACGGATTTAAGAGATATATGCGTAACTGAGATAATGTTGACATGTGTATACTTGTCACGTTCACAATACACTTACATGGCATCTGTATACTTGTCAATGTTTTATATCGAAGCAAAATAAATAATTTATAGGCGATTAAGAATGAACAATGCATTGGTAATTGTGGTGATTGGAATTACGTAATTTATTAGTGAGATTTAAAGTAAGCTACACATCTTTCAGGCAGAATTAACAGTTTTATTATCACGCAGTTGTATCGTTTACAGAATACATCAAGTTTAGGGGAATTGTATTGACGAATTTTAATAAATTGAGTTGTTACTCATATATGCTGCTTTATAGTTAGTACTGATTTATAATCATTATCCTCTTCAACAACATTTATTCGTACTGTAATGAAATAAAAATTAAAAATTAAAAAATAAAAATCCCAGCAAAACGGCGAGAAAAAGCCTATCTATTCAAAGAAATGTCACCGCGATTCCGCGATGGTTCCACCGCAACTCCACGATCGGTTTTATTAACCCCCTGGGGTTATCTTGTTGCGTCCGCGATTGTACATAAAATCAAATCGCGGTGATGGGTGGAATTCCACCAACCTTCGCGGACCAAAATATTTGTCCGCGTTGAGATTTGTCCGCGGTGGCTCGCGGACGATGCGTTTTCCGCGTGAGCTGTACTGTATATTAATATGTAAAAATCCCAAAATCGAAAATGCTGTCACTAGCACCGGTTTTCTCATGGAGTGGCCCATATATACGGGCTGATCTTGGCCAACGCTTTTCGCGTGCGACATACAACTCATCTACGCGCGACGAGGGGGTTAAAACGGGACACTTTTGTGGGTTTAATGTTTATGTAACTCTCTTATGTTAATCCATAATGTTTATGTAATTCTCTTCTGTTAATCCATAATGTTAATTTAATGCTCTTCTGTTAATCCATAATGTTTATGTAATGCTCTTCTGTTAATCCATAATGTTTATGTAATTCTATTCTGTTAATCCATAATGTTTATGTAATTCTCTTCTGTTAATCCATAAGCTCTTAGTTATGTTAATCTTTTTGTATTTGCTATAACGTAAGTATGTTTTAATGCAATAAAATATATGATAAAGCATGTTTCAACTTTTCCTTTACACCGAAAATCTGCAGCAGATGAATTTGAAAAGATCCAGGCAAAAATGTTTGAAAATCTTTCAAAAAGATAACAATTGAATATAGATGAACCGTAACGAGTAACTTCCCCCTTAGCAATAATGTTTTCAATACAATATACAATATTTACAATACAATATTTTTATTTCGATGCTGAGTATGTACATAATACATAAATGACAGCTCTGCAATATATTATACAACGTGATCAGAGGGCAACACAAGGCGTAGTAATTAAATCAATATGAGATAGAAATTGAGAATAAGATAAAAAGAATGAAGTATATAGAGAAAAATAGAAGAAAAGAAGACAGAAGGTACAGAATGGAGGATAGAAGCATGTTTTTTTTTTAGTTTAAATATGTTTGTTAAGCATGTTTATTTGAAAGCTCAATAAGCTTGTTTTCGTCATGTTTCCATATTTAATTACTTTTCAGAAGTCGTTTGCTGCAGATGCGTCAAATAAAGCATGAATGTGAGAAAGGGTTAACGAAAATCTATTGTATCAATTTGTATCATTTTAAACAGTTTTAACCTTTTTCCAGACTAATTGGTTTTACCTTTTCATTTTTTCATAGATCAGTAGCAGATGACTTTTGAAAACATTGAGCTTATAATGATATTATCAAGACAACAAAGTTTCAAGCTGCTGAAGTAAAAATGCGGTCTCTAGAAGTAAATAATTTTTTCTCCAATTCTGAGCAGTGACCTATTTTTTCACTCCACCTAACCCATATTCGAACTTCGCCTAGATATTATCAAGACAATCATTCTGATAAACTTTCAACATCATGAAAGAAATATATGGCTTCCATTATGATAACTAAATTGTCTTTCAACTAGCCTAATGACATCGTTTTGACCAGACATAACCATATTCGGACATGGCCTTGATATCATCAAGACACACAATCTGACAGTTTCCACATGGTCAAGTAAAACATGTAGCTCGCAGAGAGTTAACAAGAGCTTTCTTCAATTTGACATTGTGACCTTGTTTTTGACCCCATATAGCCCAGTTTCGAAATTGGCAAAATATAGAGTTAAATGTATGTTCTGATAAACTTTCATGAATATTGGATGAAAAATGTTGCCTGGAAATTGTTAACATGGCAATTGCTGACGACGGACAACAGACAACGCACGGACACAATGTGATAACAATAGTTCACGTAGAGCACTTCGAGCTCAGGTGAGCTAAAATACTTTAAATATATTACTAAATCAGTATAAAAATGTGTGAACAGGATATTTTTACCAATATCTGTGATATACCATGAATCCCGTTGTTATCATTTTAAATAATTCTTAGCTGGACTGCTACTTTAACAGTGTTAATTTTCTGTGGCCGACTTCAGTAGTGGACCGGAATCATTTGAGCAACTTTGAAAGAGAACCACCCTAGCAACATTTCCGTAAATTTAGTATTACACACGCATGGATGAATTTATCCACCCTGCACGCGATATCGGCCATTTTTTTGTCCTATAGAAATACATAAACTAGCTATAACGCGTGTATTGATTAGTTATAACTTATAATAAACGACTTTATAAAACACAACTAGAAATATCACTGAAGATGATGAATAACCCCAGCTGATGCCTGACAATATACATTTGTATGAGAAATTCAATGGGGCCATAACTCATTTAAAAATAATTTCAGTGCAACACGCCGACAATATGCACAACTAGGCTTGGTATCAATCATTCTTGTGAAGTTATATTGAATTCTGACAAAGGGTTGCTGAAAAATAGTGTTCACATGAAATGTCCACAGAACAACGGACCGACACACCGACTAACCGACCGACAAGCGTGACTCCTATATAGCCCCCATACACTATGTATCTGGGGGTATAATTATCTATCTTTAACATGCATTTTTACATGCAAACATCTTAGTGTGATATATTCAATGTATTCTGGTGAAAATATTCACTCTTTTTCCACGCAAACAATTATAGTTTTGACGTGTTTTGACGTGTTTTGACGTGTCTGTGTTTTCCGCGGAAATGGTACCCCTTACGGCAACTCAAAACGAAGAGACGGATCAAAGATCCGGACGATCATTCGATGTAGCAACTGATGGGCTACACAACGCATACCGAGTGGTTTCTAAATTCGAAAAACTGTGGGAGGAGATAGTTTTCGCAGGAACAGCGGTTTTCGCCCGTTTCCATAGCAACGGTGGTTTCTATGGCGACCATACTACAAAAGGAACAACTAGAGCCTAGACCGTTCATCCCTACCAAGTTTGGTCGAAATCCGTTGAATAGTTTTGGCGCTACGCTTGCCACAATCAAACAAACAAACATTTTACAAACAAACGGACAGAAACGAAGACCGACTTTAAGGGTCTCTAGAAGAAAGAACCAATATAATTACGATCAAACTACATCCAGCCTCGGAAGCTATTCTATTCACAGGGCCGACAGTTTGTCTATTTTCACACGACAGGTTGGTGAGTCGACAGATAGTTAACAATTGGGACCGAATGCCAGCCTGGCAGAGAGGTTGATTGATTGGGGTTTAACGCCTTTTTCAACAATTTCAGTCATATCACGGCGGGCAGTTAATATATTCATATGTTTCTTGGCTTTCTCACACCAGTACTTCATACAACATTCTTTCCAAACAAACTGGCTGCTTTTCCACATAGACTGATAGCCCATTGGTGGAAGAACAAATGACGCTTGTCACAATGACTTTTGTCATACGTCGGAGGGAATGTTGGCCGAGCTGGGGTTCGAACTCACAAACCCTGGATTGACTGAGCTACCGGGGCTCGTCAAATAAACGAGGAAAACACTGATTCGGATAGTCACGAAAACGAAAGGTATACATGAATGTTCAAACGACCCAGTTTAGCTAGCTACACCAAGAAACCTCCATCCAATAGGTCAACCGTCTATGTAGAAAAAGCAGCCAGTAAGACTGTTGTGTGGAGTGCTGGTGTGAGAAAGCAAGGAAATAAATTGGAATGTGAACTAGCCGCCATGAAGTGACTGTTAATTGTTTAAAAATGCGTAAAATTCTAAACCAATTGAAACCAATACATGGACACGCGTCTCCTCCATTGTGCACATTTTGTCTTGACTTGATCGTTGTATTATGTTTTAACCTTTTTAGCGCCGAATGGTTTCAAGTCGACTCTTCGATGTTCAAACCTCGGACGACTCTATTTTCATGTTATATGATTTTTGGAATCTTTTTATAACTCACAGCGAAACAATGCAGATTTCAGGTGAGACAGCTCGTCACGAGCTGACTCACCTGAATCTGCATTGTTTGCAAAATGCTCAATATTGCCTTTGGCGGTGAAAGAGTTAAAATATTCATGTAGAAACGGTGTAAAATTGACATAACGTAAGACAGTATACTGAAACTTGAGTCTATATTCGAGTGCAGCGAACCGATTGATGAATGATTTCGTCAGTTAATCAACACAATGTTGACACACACACACACACACACTTTATATTGCATTATGTATATCAGCATAATATGTATTCTTGGTCAAAGGTCAGGATCAGGTCAATATTGTCTACCTATGACTAAATAGAACATGAGCCAGTCGATTCAGAAAAGGTGCATGCTGGAATTTGTGAACAGTGCAGAA
Source organism: Serripes groenlandicus (assembly GCA_031761405.1). Taxonomy (NCBI): domain Eukaryota; kingdom Metazoa; phylum Mollusca; class Bivalvia; order Cardiida; family Cardiidae; genus Serripes; species Serripes groenlandicus. The sequence goes on along the minus strand of JASEVX010000007.1, from coordinate 52,627,097 downwards.
CCAGATCAGCCTGTGCATCCGCACAGTCTTATCAAGATATGCGCTGTTCATTACTGACATAACACTGTTGGAAGATCATAGCAACTTGTGTAGATTCTGATGAGTCTGATTTTCAAACTTGTACTTTTCACCCACGAACAAACCTTACTATTTTGTATTGATTTATACTGGTATCCACTGTTCTGTCTTCACTCTTCCATGCACCATAAGTTTTGTTTGGGTGTTTTGTTGTGTATGTTAAACTAATGATTTTGACATCTTGGCCATGTGTAGTATATATATGTCAATTGTTAGTGTAATGTTCTAGACTTATGAAAATGTATGTGTTTTTCTCGTCAATGTATATATGTTCATTTGTTTACATGTCATAAAATGTTTATGGCGGTGTAAATAACTTTATATGCCGAATAAATAAACTTGAAACTTCGTATCTTGATATCTTAAACGGCCGTAAATATATCTATAATTAACCCTTTCTCTCTCACACACACAGACGCTTTCTGACGCCTCTGTAGTAGGCGACTTTTGCTCATTAGTAATTTCTCCTTTTACTTCGATGTTTTCAACTTTATTTGATAATTAGTCTTTCATATGAAAGCAGGTTTCCACATTTTTACTAAATGTTTTTGAAGTAGTGTGCTGTTTATGTGTTGTATGTGAATGTTTACTCCTTTCACTGACGAAGACGTCGTCCTACGTGTTTACGGTAGCCTCAATTATATCTCATCTACACCCCCAAAAAACTGATCTACAGAGATCCGTATGGAACCCGACCATGACGCGTCAAATAATGAGGAGAATATCTGTTGGTTCTATCTCTACCTGCATACCAGTTAAAACCGCATTCGTTCGACCGTTATTGAACTTAGTAGAATCCTAGAGTTGACACACAGGACTGACACAACGGTCGGTGATCGCCTCGGTGATGTAGTGAAAGATCATCCGTCTGGAGTGCGGGAGGTAGCAGGTTCAATGTTCCTCGGTCGGATAATGGGGTTTAACGACGTGTTTGAAAGTGAGCTACGTCGTTGGAATGTAAGAGGTCGTACAGAGGACAATCCGCCGTCAACCATTGCTGACACGTTAGAAAGCATTAATGCACATCTCTATCCAAACATGACCACCTGTCTTCACATTCTTCTGGCAATGCCCGTCTCCACTGCGTCCGCTGAAAGATCGTTTAGCAACATGCGATGGCTCAAAACATATTTAAGATCAGCCATATCCCCTGGCAGGATGTCCGGGTTAGTGTTCATGCATGTGCACAGAGATCGAGGGATCAGTGTCGACAGTGTCATTGATACCTTTGCACGCAAAAAAAGACCGGCGACTAGATCTCCTTCTTAATGTTTTAATATTGCTAGCTCGCGTTACAGAAAAAATAAACGGGCCTAGATTGTCATTTACTCTATATCTACTTGAATACCAGTTAAAATCGCATTCGTTCGACCGTTATTGAACTTAGTAGAATCCTAGAGTTGACACACAGGACTGACATAACGGTCGGTGATCGCCTCGGTGATGTAGTGAAAGATCATCCGCCTGGAGTGCGGGAGGTAGCAGGTTCAATGTTCCTCGGTCGGATAATGGGGTTTAACGACGTGTTTGAAAGTGAGCTACGTCGTTGGAATGTAAGAGGTAGTACAGAGGACAATCCGCCATCAACCATTGCTAACACGTTAGCAGGCATTAATGCACATCTCTATCCAAACGTGACCACCTGTCTTCACATTCTTCTGGCAATGCCCGTCTCCACTGCGTCCGCTGAAAGATCGTTTAGCAACATGCGATGGCTCAAAACATATTTAAGATCAGCCATATCTCCTGGCAGGATGTCCGGGTTGGGGTTCATACATGTGCACAGATATCGAGGGATCAGTGTCGACAGTGTCATTGATACCTTTGCACGCAAAAAAGACCGGCGACTAGATCTCCTTCTTAATGTATTAATATTGCTAGCCAAACCTGGCTCGCGCTACAGAAAAAATAAACGGGCCTAAATTTTCATTAACTCTATATCTACCTGAATACCAGTTAAAATCGCATTCGTTCGACCGTTATTGAACTTAGTTGAATCCCAGAGTTGACACATAGGACTGACGCAAAGATCGGTGATCGCCTCGGTGCTGCAGTGAAAGATCGTCCGCCTCGAGTGCGGGAGGTCGCAGGTTCAATGTTCCCCGGTCGGATAATTGGGTCTTACTGAAAAGTTACAATGTAGTGTGCTGCAGATTTGTTGTATGTGGGAAACGGTTAATTACTTCATTCACTGACACAGACGTACGTCTAAATATATCGTGCATAGATCTAATCACTTCGATTAATCATTTCGATGAATGCTTTTCTATCCTGTATAGTCTAATGATTAGATCTATGCACGTTACACCATGTATACTATATACAACATGTTTGTGAAACTGTTCGATATAAAGATAGCTACTGTTACGCTTTATAGAGCAGAGTTATGAGGGTCTAAGTGGATATGCATAATGCACATGTTTTCGCGCATGCAAACCGAGGGCTTGGCGTGAAACAGTTGTATCTAAAATTGGTATTTTTTTACCAAGGTTAATCACCTCGCCATAAAGTCTTTATAAGAGTTAAATCACTTTTCTTGGTAAACAATGTAAATTTAGGTGCCATTGCTCGTTCTGAGCAATGGCACCTAAATTTGCATTGTTTACAAAAGGGTCAAAATTGCCCCTAAACCAGGGTTTTCAAAATAGGTTTTAAGTTACAACCGTTTCACGCCAAGCCCTCGAAACGCTTTTTAAATGTTTTTACTGCATCGTTTAATGATGCGGTATTAGGCGACTTGGACAGATTTCCTATGTAAATATACTCTGCCAAACGTTGCATTATCCCTTCCCCAAATACAACAAATCTGCAGCAGACGACTTTGTAAACATGGTGACAAAAACCTGAAAATTCTCCAAAAAAAAATAGCTTAATTGTTAAATAAAGTTGAAAACATTGTGGCCAAAGGAGAAATTGCTCATCGTAAGCAATTTCACCTTTGGCCACAATGTTTTCAAACGTCGTCTGTTGCTATTGCGTCTGCTAGTGCGAAAGGGTTAAGTACTGGCTGCGGTTTTTTTTTTACCGAGATCTAGAAATGCTAGAGTATGCTATGACATGATGGTACATTAAGATACAATAGGATATAAAAAAAAAATGGTTAAGCCAAGTAAAAACATGCTTTTTTGCAAACGGTGCCACAGACGTCGTTCTACGTCCCGTCTACACCCCCTAAAAAACTGATGTGCGGAGATCCGTATGGAACCCCACCCTGACGTGTCAAATAATGAGGGGTAATATCTGCTGGTGCTGTCTCTACCTGAATACCAGTTACAACCCCCATTCGTCCGACCGTTATTGAGTTTAATAGAATCCTACAATAGACACCAAGTACTGGCGGAAATGCCTCTGTGATGTAGTGAGAGCCTCGAGTGTGGAAAGTCGCAGGATCGATGTTCCCCGATCGGTTCATACACCGATTTTAAACATGTATATTGGAGTCATTGATATTTTTCAACATGCCTTCAGTTATACCACGGCGGTGACAGAAGACTTATTCGCGATCCCTACGTAAGACGGGCCTTGCAAAATGGTACTCCACAAGGACCTCTGCAAGCGGGGATCGACCACAGGACGCCCGGTTTCAAATCCCCCCCCCAACAGAACAACTGGGCCAAGTTGGATTCCCTTTTTAAAGAAGGAAGTAATGGCCTTCCTTTCTTGGTGCTCAGGAGTGTGGGGCTGGCATAACGACTGACCCGCTGGTGTCAGGTTAAAGGGTCAACCAAATCTGGTAACCAGATAACGCAGTGATAGAACTGAAACAGCGTCCAAAGCGGCATAAAACACCATTCAAACGGAGAAGGTCACGGTTGTAAGGTCGTCATGAGAGAAGGTCAAGGTTGTAAGGTCGTCATGAGAGAAGGTCACGGTTGTAAGGTCGTCATGAGTCCATATAAATCCGATGCGTAATCACTCCTTGTTGGGAATTCCAGGGGCGTAGCTTTGCACTAATCAATGTGTAGGCCGTCTCGTGAGAAAATCAACATTGTGGACTCTGCGTAAAGTATCGACCCGGATCAGACTAAGCATACCACACAGGCGTACCCGGATATACTATACACTTTTCGCCATCTGTGGATTTTCTGTTTCAGGAATCACTACTTTATATATCCCCCCTTAGACGGAATGTGTCGGCCGGATCAGTCTGCGCGGAAAGCGCAGGCTGATCTGGTCGATAAATTACGCAGATGTGTATCGCCGCAGCTGCGTTTTGGGGCATTTTTAGACAAAATGTGTAGACACGTGCCTACAGTGCCTAAAGGGAGCTACGCCCCTGAATTCTTCTATTTTTTGCTGGTGACTGATTGTCCGAGAAGTTGTGGTTGTACCTGATAAAATGTCCAGTCATCAATGATAACCAAGGGTTACGCATCGAATAAACTAGGAGCACCCCCGAGTCCTAAATGAACTATAATTCTGTTCGATTGAGATGACGTCACGTCAAAATATATTTGAGCCGTTCAACGAAATTGAACGAGTCAACAGTGTGGACTCTGCGTAAAGTATCGACCCGGATCAGCCTAAGCATGCCGCGCAGACTAACCCGGACAGACACTTTTCGCCTCCGGTGGATTTTCTGTTTCAGGAATCATTACGCTATACCTCTTTCCCCCTGAGACGGAATGTGTTGGACCGGATTAGCCTGCTTAAACTGATCTGGGTCGATACATTACGCAGAGTCCATAATGTTGGTTTTCTCGTGGAACATCTCGTATTTAGACTAATGCATGTCACGATTACTCAATTTCATAACGTTTCTATGATCAATAATGATGTATGGTAAAACTAAATTATGCAGTCTTTTCCGGCGTCATTGATGCCTTGCATCAGGATTTTCTGTTTTAGGAATCATTACTCTATACCTCTGTCCACCTGAGAAGTAATGTGTCGGCCCGGATTAGCCTGATCTAGATCGATACATTACGCAGAGTCCATAATTAAATTGTTCTCGTTGACTGGCTCATTTATAGCAGTCAAGATTTTACTAGTCGGCAATGACGAGTTTTAACGTGACCGATAGACAGGAAATTTGGGTAACTGAATCAATGAATAACATTTGTTACAGAAACTTTATATTTTAATAATACCAGATAAAGCGTACCCGTGCGATATGAAAGGATAGTATGTACAATACATTACACTTTCACACAGATAGTGTAAGACGACATATCTGCAGCAGACGACTTTGAAAACTTCTAGAAAAAAATATGGAAAATCTCTGAAAATGAAGGTATAATTACTGAAAAGAGTTGAAAACTTTGTCACAATGTTTTCAAAAGTCGTCTGTTGCAGAGGCGTTAGAAAGCGTCTAAATGTGTGTGGAAAAAGGATAAATTGCTTAATATGAGCAATTTATCCTTTGGCCACAAAGTTTCCTAAAGTCTTACGCTGCAGAGTGATCAAAAAGCGTCTGTAAAACTCATTTAAATCGGATCTGGGGGCATGGTCCAAATATACATGTGTAATAAAGTGTTTACCAATGTAAACGTGGTGAGAAGGAAGAGGCAAAATGAATTTGTGTTCATGATTTTGAGAAAAAGTACAAAACCAGGTCCTAAATAAGAACACTTTGGTAATGATAGTTAACAATATGTACACAGCTGTGAACACATAGATCCGTAAATTATACCCACATTTGAGGAATTACATCAGGCTGTATCGTATCATTGGGGAAAAACAGGTTAGTAGACGACAATAAAGGCAATAAAACATGTTCAGTTGATAACATTTGTATGAATATTTTAAAGAAAATATTGATAGTTTATGTAACTCTTTAAAATTATAGTTTAAAATATGAACTTGGTAGTAAATCTACAGGTACGATAAAACTCTTATATAATCAAAGCACTGAAAGTGCTACCAGCAAGGAGCTAACTGAAAAGTTTACATTTGGACATGGAGTTACCGATCCGTAAAGTCTAACAAGAACACTTTACTACAGCATATCGAGGGCTTGGCGTGAAACGGTTGTAACTAAAATTGGTATTTTTTTACCAACGTTAATCACCTCGCCATAACGTTTTTATAAGCGTTAAATCATTTTTCTTTGTAAACAATGGAAATTTAGGTGCCATTGCTCGTTCTGAGCAATGGCACCTAAATTTGCATTGTTTACAAAAGGGTCAAAATTGCTCCTAAACCAGGGTTTTCAAAATAGGTTTTAAGTTACAACTGTTTCACACCAAGCCCTCGATATTGAATGATATAGGCGTTATATACTGTACACAAAATATGGGGGTCATCCGAAATACTAAAATCTGACACAAACTACTTCCCTTAATTATGCGCATCTCCTATGTTAGTCGTTCCTGATTTACACACCTACTAGTTTACAATGGATCTTAATTCAATTAACACATACACATGTCATATCAATATCAAATGAAAGTCTCTGCATTACAATGAGGAATGTATAGAGTCCAATTCTGATATCAAAGCAGAACTAAAATTCTGTTAAAAATCTACATTTTCAACGGCGTTTTATAACTGAAATATTGTTTAAAGGGACGTAAAACATTATACAAACAAACAAATAATTATCTTATAGGTTTAAATGCAATGCTTTTGAATTTATGTTAAACCCAATATTTTGAAGGAGTTGGTTGCAGAATGTCAAAGTACGTTTGCACCACTGATATGAGGAATTTATCAGACAAAAATTAAAAAGAGAATTATAATATATTGTTCTTAAAAAAACAAAAAAACATGCCTTGACCGGGAATGGAACCCTGGTCTCCCGCGTGCCAAGCGCACATGCTAAACTCTGCATCAGCCTGACTATTTCGTTGTAATGAGTACATTGATATAATTAAATAACTTCCATATAAAGCGTGTCAATTCGTTATATATGTTTATAAAATATCAACCAATTATTTACTATCATTTCAATAATTAGATTATTTAATCACTGGGACTTGAATATCTGTAAAAAATAATGTTTGAGTCGGAATTGAAAATCTGCTTCGACTCGGATCACAGACATGTACATGTTTTTCCATGAATTCGTTTGTTGACAGCGCAGAAATTCATTTTTTATTTTCTATTCTGTAATTCATATATTTTAATAGCACATTTTTTTGGAGTTCTTTCTATAGCGTAAGTGATGTTAAATCAAATCCAATTTCCGGTTGATATCCCAACAATTTACAGCATTGTGTTGTGTTAGTGAAGGACTAATGAGGGACATGAATAATAATTATATTATCTCCCTTGTCAGATAAAGACCAGGGAAGACCAAATAGTTGGTAGGTCCTTTTAGTTGGAATCCTTTGTCTTTATCGCTATTTCGCAATGAGATATTGCAATTACTCTGTACACATTAATCATAAATGTGTTAATTAAAGTGATGATTCAAAAGAGAAAATTTACATAGCAGTCTTTAAAGAAAACAAATGTGGAATTACTAATCAATCTAATAACAGTTGGCCAAGAAAATGCAATTATAAGTGCACCAACCAGTGCAAAGAAACCAATGATAAAAACAGAGGAAACCAAATGATAGGACCTAGCTAGATGTAGAGAGTATTAAAGGGAGATAACTGACCTATGTCTCCAATTGGCGGTACGATACTTTAGGAATGGGTAAACTGGAATTAGTTCATTCAATTCCAAGATATCTCTTTAAACCCGAAATAGGTATATGTTTATGAACACATTGTTTATATATAAATAGATATTTGGATTAATCTTAATACATAACTTTTTCAATCATTGTATTGTCCTAACCATTTCTGTATTTATATTTGTGAATATCAACCATGAGCTGTTAATGCTTAAGTTGAAAATAAAATATCTGTTCTATAATGTGCATGCCAAATTTGATTAACTTAAGTTAAATGATATAGGAGATATGACCCGGAAACGGTTGTGTGGCAGAACGGACAAGGCACAACACTATAGTCATACCCGATGAGTGACAAATTGTAGTGTAGTATATTTCACCGTGACGAACAGTTGGAATGTATCATATATAAATATACTACTCTTGCGAATAATATGTATTTTTTTATAGGTCTCGTCCATGTACAATCATATAAAAAATATTATAAATAAAAAGCACATGACCTTTCATGAAATGCAATATAAGAGACTGCCATATGTTAAAATATGTAAAATATCAACACTTGATCAGAATTATAAACATGTATCTATGTGGAACAATAAAGATTCGGATGCAAATTTGGACTTCAAATATAATAAAAAGGCAAGCACACCAACACCTTAAGTCTCGCTTTCGATACTCCGTCGCGGCGAGACAAAAATTGTTGACCATACAAACAAACAAAACAAGACCATTATCTTGTTTTGCGAAACTTATAGAAAATAATTACACAGCACATCCGTTCATTCTTTTCTCTGTTTATACTGTTCGCTACATATAGAATGAGTGTAGTGGAGCAGAATTATTCTATTCTGTTCTACGGAACGAATGTCTACACGGCTATTGTGTCACAATTTCTACGAAATTTCAGCGATTTGAGGACAAAGAAAACGGCTCGAAGAATTTCGCTGAAATTCCCCACATTTATAGAACTTAATGTGATCTAGGTCTGGGTATGTTCGTTATATCTGAGGAAAATGTAGTTTCAGAGATTTTTTAGGTTAAAATCCAAAAAATCGACATTTTCACAATATATATTTGTAGATCTCGCACCAGCAAATAACAGAATCAGCTAGAAACCTGAAATTCAATCTAAAACTTGTCCGAGAACCAGTGCAAACAACGTTGTTTTTAGATTTTTCATACATTTAGTTTGGATTCTTGGAGAAAGCTTTTAATATAGGGATAATACACATTTTCGAGGGCGTGAACATCTGCGGACGCCCGCAAAATGTGTTTATGCCCGAGTGCGAAGCGGGCGTAAAACATAGATTTTATGCAATAATAGGGGTTCTTGACTTAAATTTGTTCTGTGGGCGTGAATATTACATGACCGAATACTAGGAAAGTGACGTCACGGCAGCTGTTTGACGTCGTAACGTAAGTCACGCTGGTGCCAAAACCCGAAAATAATGTTCTATTTATCTTTTAGATTTACGGAGTTAATGTTGGTGTTGCGAAATACTTGAGTGTCATAAATTGTTACGTTTTGGAACATGTTAGAATTGAAATAATATATTCAGCATTGTGTTTGGTCGGTTGGTAGTTCGGAACCAATTCTGCTCCTCTCCACTCATTCTATCCCGCGAAACCCTTAAAGTGTCGCCTTTCTAGTATTTGTTATTCCATTGATAACTGGGGGAAAAACGGTCAGTAACGGGCCAATTGTGATGTCACAAGTCGCAGGACCTGATCGAAGTTAATGTTACTTATCGGCCTTATCCCCGCACATTTCATGGTGGATCTCGTGCAGCATCTTCATAACAACATCCACATCTACAATTGTGTAGTGACCATCCAACTCACGTTTCTGGTCCTTGTTACCCCATGTTTTGTAGTGAATCCCCCGCCACTGACTGAAAGCTCTAAAATGTCGATTAGATGTCGACCAATAGGTCGGATAAAGCTCGATTAATCCCGCGTGTTTTGGGAGAAATAACGTGTGTGTTAAACCCGCGCCGTGCATGCCGATTAAAATATCGGTGTTTGATATCACTTTCAGTTGGTCTTTCATTGTTACATTATCAAGTTGAATACCTTCAATCACGTGGCCCGGTAGTAATTCGTTCGCACGTAGGAGTAGTTCATCCTCGTTTTTAATCTTCCGCACCACATGCCCCGATGGATTTCTGGGATGGGCCAAATAATCTCTACGCCAAAGAAAAACGACATTTAGTTTATGACATTGTAATGTCTTTTCTAATAAAATATCATGTCGGGACAAAAAAAAGTCCCTGAACTCTTCAGGGTACGGAATAAAAGGCAGATTGTGGTTATTTAAGACACTGTCATATCCCATAATATTCCAAACAAGGTTCTCGTACATAACAGGTGCTTTTATTTCACCGACACGACTAACGTTACCGAATAAAACATCCCAGGTTGAATCGAGTGCGCCAATCGGATGTCCATCTACCCAAAGAATATTCGTTTTGTCTGGGTCAAGGTCGAATATCTTAGTTACTAAAAACGCACTGTAATAATCCGTCATGGTATGATACAGATTAGCGTACTCGTATCTCATTACTGCGATCGTCCACGTTGAAATCTTAATTGGTGTCTCTGGTAAGACATCTGACACTTTAACAGCACGAACCCATTTATTTAAATGAGACTTTGGCGCGAATGGGTACACTATTTGGTCCGAGCATTTCATATTGAAGTAACCTTTATTTAATGTGTAATATTCTTTATCCTCTTGCTGTTTGAATACCTCGATTATAGATTCTCCTCCCATCCGGCCAACGCCAAACGTCGGGTTCAAAACAACATTCGATAATTTAGCCAGCACTTTTCCGTAACCAATAAAGTCACCACCACAAAAGGATACCGAATTGTTGAATAAATGTACAACATAAGGATTTGGTTCACTCCCTGATACTCGCCTGGGTTTAACGGCATTACCAGTCTTAAACGAATTCACAGAATTTATCTTACTTTTAAAACTCGGCTTTTGCGTTGTTCCACGCGTGCTGCCTGACAGCCATGAAAATGACGTCTGCCTATTTTTACTTAACCATACCACTGAGAATGCAAAACACATGAAGTATAGGACTGTGGCCGCCCGAACATAGTTCCAATGCTTCGTACATAATCTTGTAACGGTAACCATTTTGAGACGTGTGAACACTTTTCAATAAATGCCCTCGTGTATGGCAGTTTTATCATCAAACGCTAGTAAAGTTGATGACGGTCAGATCCTGAAAAAGAAAAATATCGTAAAATGAATTGAGAGTAGTTTAGAAATGTTAGTTTTTACTTGGCATCCATGCTTCTACAGCAGACGACATTTGAAAACGTTTTGTAAATGAAACACTATACATTGTAAAAAGAAGATTGTAACAGTTCATAAAGACTCACATCTTTTTACCACAACTCTGTCAACTTGTTATCAGAAGAAGTTCTCATTTTGTTTTTTACTCCGTTTTCAACAAAATTTCAGTCATATCACGAAGGTCAGTTCACACACTCATGTGTTTCCTGGCTTTCTCGAACCAGTATTCCGCAAAACTGTCTATACAAGCAGCTGGCAGCTTTTCCATAAATAATGTTAGCCCGTAGACGAATGACTTTTGTCAAACGTCGGAAAGAAAGTTGGCCTAATTGGAGTTTGATCTCACAACCCCTGTAGTGACAGTCCGCATCGTTACAACATCAACACAACTTGAAGGAAAGCTTCTAACAAGCTTATGTAAGTTGTGTGTGACGTGTGCATTTTGATCAGACTGTATGGATGATCTGGATTTAAGTTGTTTACAAAAGTCAACTTGTACATTTGCACACGGATGGACTCATTTTATAAGTTGATATTGCCATGAGTATTGGGCATGTCAGGGTTTGGCTTCGTATTGATCTATGAATATATTGTTTGTGGGGTTAGACCGGTTTTACGTCGGAAATTGTATTAACAGCTCGTGATATTTTCACATGTCTTTTCTTTTGGGAAATTGCCAAAAGAACGTGTTACTATTAAAAGCTTCGCTATATGTTTTTATATAGAATTAGTGTTATAGAGACTCAGGTGGAACTGCTTATCCCTCTTAGCTACGTCCCTAATTATATGAAGAACTTTTGGGTTGCTGCAGCATCAGAAAGGGGAGAATATTGCCAATCTTTCCTCTCTGTATCCGCTAGTCGGATTCCAATATAATTTGATAGGAAATGTTCCTTGGGTGACCCTCTACACATACTAATCAAACCATATCGATCGGTTTAAAAACATGGCAGCATCAGAAAAGGGGAAAAATGATAATAAAAGAATCCATTTTTATAAAAGTGCTGGTCTGATTTCAAGATAAATGTGTAGAAATGTTTCTTTACTAATCCTCTGCATGCCTTTTTCCACGCAATAATGCTTGATCGAAAGACACAGCATACATGTGTATTCAGAAAATGCTTAAAGTTAATGTTAAGCTTCAAATGACGTTTCCTTTTCATCCACTTAACCAATAACATTCAAACTTAATAGGAATGTTACATTTTTGGTCCTCTTTCAAAATTGTTCAAAGATACAAATTCTCTACAGAACTTTGGTTGCTGCGGCATCAGAATGGGAGAAAAATATTTCTAATTCCAAGATATTTTGGTAGAAATGGCCCTAGAGTGACCCTCTTCAAAAAAAAGCAAGCCATATTGATTGGTTGAACAACAAGGTCGCCAGACGGCTTCTGAAAAGGGGCAAAGTGACAACACTTTTAGATTCCATTCTTAGTTTTAAAGATCTAGTTTGATTTCAAGATATTTTAGCAGAAATGTTCTTCTAGTGACTCTGTACATAATGTGTTCAAGCCTTATTGATTAGTAGAACAAGATAGCTGCCAGGCGGAATCAGAAAACGGGTAAAAGAACTTTAAGCTTCAAACGACATCTCCTCCTAAACCAATCAACCGATATCAGCCAAACCTCAAATGAATGTTCCTGTTGTGGTCCTCATTCAAATTGTTCAAAGAATTAATGTATTATTAGAAATGTCTTATAAGCTGTTTCATTTGCATATATCATTCCAACTCTTGAGCACATGTTCACCTTGATTAGTAATAGCATTGCCTATAACTCAGGTGATCGATTAAATGCCATCTTGGTCCTATTGTTTCCAGATTTTCTCAAACGACAACTTAGACGCCTGTTATGTTTTATACAGTTTCGGTATTCACTCAAAATGCACGCATTATTGCATTATTACGAGCAATTTATTGTTATCGACCGTCTTGGTACCAATGTGTCTTACCCTAAAACCCGTTATACAAAGAACCGTAGAATACCCAACCCTTACGTGTCAAATAATCTGGACACACTATTTGCAGCATGTGTAATTGTGCGTGTGAGTACATGAATTAAATACTGATGTAACGCATTATTATCTGAACTGGGGGGGGGTAAGTAAACATGAGCAATTTCTTCTTTTGCCACAATGTTTTCACAAAGGTCGTCTGCTGCGGGGACGTCAGACAGCGTCTGTATGTGGGAAAGGGTCAATGATACTTTAGTCAAATTGTTCCCTGTATTATATTACTATTTGTTGAGTTAATGTTTATTGATTAAATGTGTTAAATGTTATATGGGCCTAGTCATAGAATGAAACTTGAAACTCCTAATGTATGTATACCTTCCCTTTCAGCCATTTTGATTGGCAAATTTCTAACATGTATATGTTGAAGAGATTTTTTCAAATAATGTCTAGTTAAACAAATATTCAAAACAATAACGGTGAAATTTGACACGTCGAACCTTAGTTTACAGACATTGTATGGGGAGTTGTGATTGGCCGTTTCAGTTTAAGCGACCAATGAAATAACCTGTTACAATAAGGATCAAAGTATAAAACTTGAATTTTTCGACGTACACACATTTTACGTTTAATAAATAAATGCGCTAATTAAGTCACTCATACGTTTAGTATCTATGTCAGGGGTGTAGCCCCCCCCCCCCCCCCCCCCCCTTAAGCATTGTAGGCACGTGCCTACACATTTTTTCTCAAAATTCCCCAAAATGCAGTTGCGGCGACAGACATCTGCATAATTTATCGACCAGATCAGCCTGCGCTGTCCGCGCAGACTGATCCGGCCGACACATTCCGTCTTAGGTGGATAGATGTATAGAGTAGTGATTCCTGAAACAGAAAATCCACAGGAGGCGAAAAGTGTCTATTCGGGTAGGCCTGTGCGACATGCTTAGGCTGATCCTGGTCGATACTTTACGCAGAGTCCACAATGTTGATTTTCTCACGAGACGACCTAAATTGCAAAGCTACGCCCCTGTATGTGTTTTAATATTAAATGTCATTGTAAATTAATGCTGCAACTAGTTTCATAGGTTTATAACCGTTTATAAGCAGAGATGAGCTCGAAGTTAGGTTTCAGACCTGTGTCCGACCTGTCAAATTTCACAGTTAGAGAGACCTGTGTCCGACCTGTCACATTTCACAGTTAGAGAGACCTGTGTCCGACCTGTCAAATTTCACAGTTAGAGAGACCTGTGTCCGACCTGTCAAATTTCACAGTTAGAGAGACCTGTGTCCGACCTGTCACATTTCACAGTTAGAGAGACCTGTGTCCGACCTGTCACATTTCACAGTTAGAGAGACCTGTGTCCGACCTGTCAAATTTCACAGTTAGAGAGACCTGTGTCCGACCTGTCAAATGTCACAGTTAAGAGTTGTGATTTTAAGTATGTTGATCGTAAACCGAACGTATTTTTTATTTTGTATCGGACCAAAATGCAAACATGATTCAAATCCGGCTGACGAGGAAGTTATATCCTTTGACTATGTATAATAGAGAACGTTTGATAATGTGCCGGGCCCCTATACACCGGGTGGTATTAATGATTTAACAAGTACACATACACAAAAGCTAAACCAGGACGCTGTTATAATCTGAATAGTCGGAAAAATGCTTTAATATCAATATTTATATTTAAAAGGTATAAATTTCCCCTGTCTGTTGATAGAATGTAAACCGTGCTTCTCTTGTTTTTACAAATCCACTTTTTGCCTCCTGTGGATTTTCTGTTTCGGGAATCATTTACTCTATACCTCTACCTCCCTGAGACGGAATGTGTCGGCCCGGATCAGTCTGCGCGGACTGCGCAGGCTGATCTTGATCGATACATTACGCAGAGGCCATAATGTTGGTTTTCTCGCGGGACGGCTCATGTTGTAAAACGTCTTTATATCGGGGTAAATCATTAGTCACGGCATATGAAAACTGCCCTTTAGGAGGTTTTGAAATAAGTCGATCTGTGTGGACATAACTATTCTATGGTATAGTTATACGCTTGGTTTTGTTTTGTTCGTTTTACTTAAGGGTTTACCGCCATTTTCAACATTAGTTCAGTTATACCACTTATTTATGAGCCTCTGTATATGACGTCATTACCGTTGTGATGTACAATTTCCTCGCAAGCTTAGAAGTTACAGCAAATAGTTGGTCATTTCTTAAACCCTTTCCCAATTACAACACGTCAGTAGCAGACGACGTCAGCAGCAGACGACGTCAGTAGCAGACGACGTCAGTAGCAGTCGACGTCAGTAGCAGACGACGTCAGTAGCAGACGACGTCAGTAGCAGACGACGTCAGTAGCAGACGACGTCAGTAGCAGACGACGTTGAAGACATGTAGAAAAAAACCATGAAAATCTCTATAAATCGAAGTATGATTATTGAATAGAGTTGGAAACCTCTCATGACAAAAGAAGAAATTACTCATTATGAGCAATTTCTGCTTCTGCCCCAATGTTTTCAAAGTCGTCTGCTACATAGGAATAAGAAAGCCTATATATGTGGGAAAGGGTTGAACTCAGTTGATAAGCTGAAATTATATCAGATTGAAAAAATATCACTAAGTCCAACTGCACCAGGTCAATATTAATTGGTAAATTAAGTTTTAACAATAACTCTATATACAGTCTTATGGGCTTGAAAATGCGTTGTATGAGACGAGACGGTTTAGTTTAATCGTGTATATTTATGGGTATTAAACAAAGTACAATTGAAATCTTAATCCCGTGTTTACACACTCCTTTGTACTTCAATATAGGGTTATATATAATGTATCAACATGGTCTATGTATTGGTTACTTTCGAACATAACTTTGGACGATATCTGAAAATATTGCACAGCAAAATCCGGTCTTAACCCTACTAAACACAAACTAACACCTATTGCCTGGGTTAGACTGCGATTTATTCATAGGAGAAGATAAGCAAATCTGTACTTACTATATAAAGACCCAATGTTGTATATATTCAAATGTACTGGTGTCTGATCAGAACTTTAAACATAATGACTGCGGCATGACTAACCCAGTGGAAAAACCAGAGATAAACACATTTTAGGAAAATACCCTGTGCAGTCAAATCGCATATTAGCCAAAGTTGAAAACATTGTGGCAAAAGGAGAAATTGCTCGTTTGGAGCAATTTCTTCTTTTATCACACTGTTTTCAAAATTCGTCTGCTGCAGATGCGTCAAAATGCGTTAAGGGTTAAGTTCCTTTTTTCAACCTGAAGGTGCACCTTGACGAATGTGCAGTAAAGATGACTTTTGAAAATAGTGTGGCAAAATGAAATGCTCATCATGCGCAATTTTTCTTTTCGTCCCATTGTTTTTCGTCCCTACTCAATAAATATGCTTTCTTTTGTAGAGATGTTTCGCCCGTTTTTTCTCAAGATAGATTCAAAATGTGTCTGCTGCAGATTGTGGGTATTTTTTTTAAATAAGCTACACAGAAGGGCTTCAAATCATGCGCCCACGTGACAAAATTACTCTATATATAAATATAAGTTATGATTAACTACATCCAGCCTCGGAAGCCCACAACATTCGAATCACAGGCCCATCATTGTGTCTATTCTCACACGACAAGTTGGTGAATCGACAAATAGTTAAAGAAATGGTACAGAATACCAGCATAATGCCTGGTGGAGAGAATCAATGGGAGTCGGTCGGTAAATAAACGAGGAAATTACTGATTCGGATAATCGTGGTAACAAAATCACGAATTGCGGTTTTATTGCGGTCTTGTTACGTCAGAGCAATGCATGTCCATCATGCAAATAGGTATAAGTTTGCATATGTGAATGGCATATTTTGCATAGGGTTTTTTTTTAAAAAATCTTCATTACTCACCAAAATCTTTAAAAAATAATCTTAGTGAGTAATGGACGAAACATTTAGATCAAGATCAGACTCACTGCGCAGACGCTAATGCTGGTCTTAATTTAACCCTTTCCCTCCCTCATATAGACGCTTTCTGACGCCTCTGCAGCAGACGGCTTTTTGTAATAGTGACAAAAGAAGAAATTGCTCAATAACTCCGGTATTAAACGGAGTTTGATTAGTGGTTTAGTTTCTTCAAACACTTCGACGAACCTTTTCTCAAAATTTATTAAGATCGCCGACAGCCGTAGCATTATCAAAACTGGATTTTGAGAACAGATTCGTCCAAGTGTTTTGAATAAACTAGACCACCATTCAAACTCCTGTAAAAACCCGGAGATAGGACATTGTAAGCGACGTAGACTTCGCTATGTTTCATTAAAAAGGGTGAAGAAATAACAACAACAAAATACCATTGTTTTTACTTCTTATACTGTGTCTTATACTGTGGTATACATACACTGTTTATATAGTTTCCCCGTATTCCTTACACAATGTTTAGAACAGTGTTCAAATAAAATTTTGATTAGGTTTTTTTGTTTTTTGTTAAGATCAACTTTGGATCAAGTAATAAAATATTTCATGGTTATTTGGGTAACAGTCAAAACTGTTGTCCCTCTATATGGTGTTAGATATGACATTCTGAACTGTTGCCCTCGGCCTATCGGCATGGGATAACAGTTCAGATATCATCCACTCCACCTCGTAACAACAGTTTTGACTGTTACCCCAAATAACCATGAATTAACTGTATACTGTTGCAGGGATGAATGTTGAAACACAGAGATGGTGTTTATATGTCTCTGGTACAAACATGTAAACAAAAAACAATGGTGAGAACAGCGACGATATTTCAACGTTGAAACATCGTCAGCATGACAACCATTTGTCAACGTTGTAACTTCGACGTTGTTTCAACGTTGGAATATCGTTGTTCGACGTCGTGACCATATTTCAACGTTGAAACAACGTTGTGTGCCTGCTGGATAAGTTACTCATTGCATGCGACTTTAATATGTTTACAGGCAGTCAGGTGTGGTAACGTTCTATAAATAGGAAATATAATGTTGCAATAGTGATACTGGCCAATGCATTGTTCTACGTGGGGCGTGGCAAATTGATATCTCGCGAGACCAAATGAATGACGTGGTTAATATGAAATATTTTAATCCGTCGTGTTTTAACTGCGCATGCCCGTCTGCATGTCTTTGCGCCGGTGAATGTGCAGGTATATAATTTAACTGGTTGTTCATGCATGTCATAAACATAAACAATTTCTTTTTTATTCAGGATCATGAATCAACTGTAACCGTGTGATATTAAGTATTTGTCACGAGTACTCGAAACTATAACACTTTTAAAACGTAATCTGTACACAGAAATAAACTATATGCTCCAAAGACTTTTCTGATTGGTCAATTTCAATACGGACATTGCTCCTGGCCAATCTGATACTTATATTAATTGAGCCACCGGCTATGCCATTACTTGAGCCGTTCCACGAGAAAAGAAAACCAACACTGTGGACTCTGCGTAAAGTATCGATCCGGATCAGCCGAAGCATGCCGCGCAGGCTAACCCGGACAGACACTTTTCGCCTCCTATGGTTTTTCTGTTTCAGGAATCATTACTCTGTACATATATCTCCCTGATACGGAATGTGTCGGCCCGGATTAGCATGTGAGGACTGCGCAGGCTTATCTGGATCGAAACATTACGCATAGATCATACTGTTGGATTTTCTCGTGGAAGGGATCACTAGTATAGTATATGAACCATGTAGAGAGACTATTTATATAGGAAATATATTTTTTGTACTTATTTATACATTTGTATTCATAGTTTTGCCTAAGTTTGTTGTTGTGTGTGGCAAAGCTGTCACTGATTATAGTCCTTTCCATGATGTTAAATACATTTTGCAGTGGGCAACACATTGGGAGCAATTTTTTTATTTCTAGCAATATTGTCTCCAAGGAAAATCATCTAGATTTTCAATTATATAAGTATCATCTGTTTTCGATTATATAAGTATCATCTAGATTTCCAATTATATGAGTAGCATCTGTTTTCAATTAAAAGTATCATCTGTTTTCAATTATATAAGTATCATCTGTTTTCAATTATATAAGTATCACCTTTTGTCAATTATATACTATCGTCTAAATTTTCAATTATATAAGTATCATCTAGATTATTACAAGCTGGAAGTTTGTTTCGCAATTGATGTAAAATAGATAAGTTATACTAATTTCTCAGTTTGCATAAATGATTTCAATAGTCTTATGCTGCAGATGTGTCAGAAAGCGTCTCTCTGCGGGAAAGAGTTAAACATAAGCCATTAATAACACAGAGCTCTACATAAGGGGCTTTTTGCATGTTCTAACATCCTTATTTGACCCTCTAATCTTATAGTGTGAGTACTTAAAAGAATCGTCTCAGTTAGACGATTCTTTTGAGTACCACAGCATAGGGTTTGCTTTAATAATAGGAGAGAAGATTTTGGGGGGAAGTGCTGAATGCCCCTTCTTATCTGGATCTCTGGGCCTTTACACTGTATGATACTTTATACATCAATTGTGCGCAGTCATAACAATATAACATACCTGGATCAAATTACCTAGATACACAGTGAGTATGGTATGGTAACTAAAACTGGGTCAAGTAAAACAGTTTGTTCAGGGACCGTCTTGGATGAACCTTTTTCAAAAATACAATAATTCTGCAGCAGATTTAAACGTCGTCTGCTGCATATACGTCAGAACACGTCTTTATGTGGAAAAGGGGTTGTTAACACAGAGACAGGCATCCGGTGAATTTGTTTATGGTCCTGCACCAAACTCATCTAAAAGTTCGCATGCTCAAGTTAGAGAGCGGACACTTAGAAGTAACAGGAAATTGTATAATAAATCGTGGAAGTTAGAGAGCGGACACTAAGAAGTAACAGAAACTTGTATAAGAAATCGTGGAAGTTAGAGAGCGGACACTAAGAAGTAACAGGAAATTGTATAATAAATCGAAGAAGATATAGAGCGAACATTAAGAAGAAACAGGATATTGTATAAGAAATCGTAAAGTTACAAAAGGGACACTGAGAAGTAACAGGACATTGTATAAGAAATCGTAAAGTTAACGAGCAGACAGTAAGTATACATAGTAAGACGTAAAAGGAAATTGTATAAGAAATCGTGAATTTACAGAACGGACACTAAGAAGTAACAGGACATTATATAAGAAATCGTAAAGTTATAGAGCGGACACTAAGAAGTAACAGGAAATTGTATAATAAATCGTGAAGTTATAGAGCGGACACTAAGAAGTAACAGGAAATTGTATAAGAAATAGTTACGTTATAGAGCGGACACTAAGAAGTAACAAGAAATTGTATAATAAATCGTGAAGTTAGAGAGCGGACACTTAGAAGTAACAGGAAATTGTATAATAAATCGTGAAGTTAGCGAGCGGACACTAAGAAGTAACAGGAAAATGTATAAGAAATCGTAGAAGTTAGAGAGCGGACACTAAGAAGTAACAGGAAAATGTATAAGAAATCGTGAATTTACAGAACGGACACTAAGAAGTAACAGGACATTATATAAGAAATCGTAAAGTTATAGAGCGGACACTAAGAAGTAACAGGAAATTGTATAATAAATCGTGAAGTTATAGAGCGGACACTAAGAAGTAACAGGAAATTGTATAAGAAATAGTTACGTTATAGAGCGGACACTAAGAAGTAACAAGAAATTGTATAATAAATCGTGAAGTTAGAGAGCGGACACTTAGAAGTAACAGGAAATTGTATAATAAATCGTGAAGTTAGCGAGCGGACACTAAGAAGTAACAGGAAAATGTATAAGAAATCGTAGAAGTTAGAGAGCGGACACTAAGAAGTAACAGGAAAATGTATAAGAAATCGTGAATTTACAGAACGGACACTAAGAAGTAACAGGACATTATATAAGAAATCGTAAAGTTATAGAGCGGACACTAAGAAGTAACAGGAAATTGTATAATAAATCGTGAAGTTATAGAGCGGACACTAAGAAGTAACAGGAAATTGTATAAGAAATAGTTACGTTATAGAGCGGACACTAAGAAGTAACAAGAAATTGTATAATAAATCGTGAAGTTATAGAGCGGACACTAAGAAGTAACAGGAAATTGTATAATAAATCGTAATGCTATAGAGCGGACACTAAGAAGTAACCGGGAATTGTATAAGAAATCGTGAAGTTATAGAGCGGACACTAAGAAGTAACAGGAAATTGTATAAGAAATCGTGAAAGTTATAGAGCGGACACTAAGAAGTAACAGGAAATTGTATAAGAAATCGTGAAAGTTATAGAGCGGACACTGCTCCTTTAGGCATACTTCTTTTATAAACCAGGGGCTATAACTCTAAAATGACTACAGACATCTGGGCTTATAATGTTTTAAAAAAACACACAATAGTTTGCTTATTGATATAAATATTCATTTAATTCACTATATAGATAAAAGCTGTTGTGTGACTTAACCCTTTCCCTTATACGTCAATATTGCAGCAGACGACTTTGAACATATTTTGTCAAAAAATAGAAAATCTATATAATAGAATGTATAACTTATGACAAAATGTCGAAAACATTGTGGCAAAAGGAGAAATTGCTCGTTTTGAGCAATTTCTTATATTGTCACTATGTTTTCAAAAAGCCGTCTGCTGCAGAGGCGTCAGAAAGCGTCTATAGGAGGGAAAGGGTTAATGTGATATTTGTAAGTGCTCACAAGGAATATTCTTTGTGTCAATATTTGAAATCGTGTACATATACGTTTATATTGCTTGTATTTTATAGGTCCACATGATTGGGCTTGCCCAATTTTGTAATCCCTTCAAATAAAATCGATAGTACCTTTAATAATACTATTGTTACAACGGAATTCGGTGCAGATATATTTATCCGTTAACCCTTTACCCACTTGCTATATTTATCCGTTAACCCTTTATCCACTTGCTATATTTATCCGTTAACCCTTTACCCACTTGCAGACGCATTTTGATGCATCTGCAGCCACGTGACACGACCTTTGAAAACATTGTGGCAAAAAAGAAAATCGAAAGAGCAATTTCTCCTTTGACTCTCAATTTCAATGATTATACTTTCATTCGCCTTAAACAAATGTTATTCTTTATGTTATCAAAGTAAAACCAGGGTAGAAAATATATCGTGTTTTATCAATAAAGTGAACTTGAGTCGTTTTCAATTGTCCCGATGAAGGGGTTTCCTATTTAAAAATACTTACCCCGTTACTGACAGGGTAGAATTTGCGATGGAAAAAGTATCGAAAACAAGAAAATCTCACCGATTATAGGGGTATGTAATATGTCAGTTATCATATTTTAATGCCCCAAATACAAACATAACACTTATTTCCTTATTTATTTATTTTTTTCGACAGTTGGGTATCTGGATTTTCAGTGGCTTTAACGCCGTTTTTAACAATTTCTCAGTTATATCACGGCGGCTAGTTCACCTACTCATGCATTTCCTGGTTTTCTCACACCAGTACTCCACACAAGAAATGCAGATGAAGATCAATCTGTATATATACGGGCTGATATTGGCCTGCACTTTTCGCTTGCGACATACAACTCGTCTACACGTGACGAGGGGGTTAAAAGGGACAATTGTGTGGGTTTAATATTTACGTAATTCACTTCTGTTAATATATAATCTCTTAGTTATATTAATCTGTATATGCTATAAAAACAAGTATGTTTAAATGCAATAAAATATATATGAAATATGACCAGGTAGAGATTAAACCAAGAAAGCTCGCACGACTTGCTTTAAATAATTTCTTCATACAGCCATAGTTTATCAAACATTATTGCAAATGTAGAATTTATTCATTTCACACACCTTATTCGTAGAGCTTTGTATACGTTTCACGCATTTTCGACAAGTATTTATAGATATGTCTTTGTTTTATTTTATATGATGTCTTGATATCCTTTGAAAGACGTGCTTTGTCTTGTCCTTATGCAGACACATTGAAAGTCGTCTTCGAAAGATTTTAAAAACATTATTGGTGTGGTTTTAGGTCAATATCTATTCACTTTTGAAAGTTCTTTTGATATACAGTGGCAAACGTAGAATTATTTCATGACGAGCAAATGCTCCCAGTGTTACAATGTGTTAACTATACTTTCATTTATAGATCCGTTTCTATCTCATGTGTCGATATTTTATATTTTTGTTTTGTTCTTTTGCCGGTCGCTCTTCACTCTCTTACTTTTTTCTCTACATATGAATCCTGTATACTAGCCTGGTGTTCACTGTATATGTAAACATGCATATCCCATTTAACATGTCAGGGGCGTAGCTCCCTTTATGCACTGTAGGCACGTGCCTACACTTTTCTTCTCAAAATGCCCCAAAATGCAGCTGCGGCGATATACATCTGCGTAATGTATCGACCAGATCAGCCTGCGCTGTCCGCGCAGACTGATCCGGCCGACACATTCCGTCTAATGGGGATAGATGTATAGAGTAGTGATTCCTGAAACAGAAAATCCACATGAGGCGAAAAGTGTCTATCCGGGTAGGCCTGGGTGGCATGCTAAGGCTGATCCGGGTCGATACTTTACGCGGAGTCCACAATGTTGATTTTCTCACGAGACGGCCTACACATTGATTATTGCCAGGCTACGCCCCTGTATGTGCTGAGTGTATGTATTAAACTTTGTAAGATTGTTAAGGATATGCTTTCAACCCTTTTCCACAAACAGAGGATTATGTGTCAAGGCATTCCTGAAATACTGTGGCAAAAGTTTCATTTGCTCATAAAGAAAAAAAATCTCCTATTGTTACAATGATTTAACATAACTCTCATTCATATATATATATATTTATCGAGTTATATTAGACTGTTGAACTGTCATTTATAATTTGCTTTATACATGCGGCCTGGTTGGAGTTTCGACCGCCTCGATGGTGTAGTGGTAATGTTACCGTCTCGAGTGCGAAAGGTCGCGGGTTCGATCCCGCGCGGGGTCATTCCAAATACTTCAAAAATGGTAGTAATGACTGCCCTCCTTGTCGCCCAGGGATAGCATTACGACTGACTGGCTGGTGTCAGGATAAATAGACCAGCAGTATTGGTAACTTACCCAGGAAATGCCGCGAGATACAGGACACGCCGTGATATAACTGAAACGTTGTTAAAAGCGGCGTAAATCACCAAACAATCAATCAATTAATTAGTTGGAGTTTCTATCGAGTTAAATCCGTGATTAAATAGAAATGACAAATAGATCAATAGTTGTTGAAGACCTTCATTCTATCAGAGACCTAAAAAAAAAAGGTCTCTGATTTTGCATAGGAAAGTTTTATCTAATATAATTTCTTGAGTACATTGTATTCGTGTTTTTGCTGAACGTTTAGGAAGGTCAGAAGTTTAATACACATTTTAAAGAGAGTGACTTATGTGATTTCATATCGGTGAAGTATTTTTCTTAAGAGTTTAGTATTTATTATAGCGTTATATTTTGTAACCCCAGGTCAAGAAAAGTTCCATTAATGACATCATGACCTCTGGTAGGCACGTATTAATTTATACTAGAATGTTATTCTAATTCGTAATTTACATTGTATAGTAGAGTTGTCGGTTTTCATTGTAGTCCTTCTTGCAATATCACTGAAATTGGTTCAAAGTCATTTAAAGGTTTTAATAGCCAGTGATCAGATTTTTGTATATCTATATTGTTGTTTTTTAATTAAACAAACACATTTTATTTATTGTTGGAATGTGATTAAAAGAGAAAGCTATTGACAGACATGTCTGAACTATTTTCAATGACTATATATTATAAAAATACTTTCTATATTATTTACACAAAACAATTTTGTTTGCAAGGCAAATTTTAAATGAATTTTATCCATGAAATACTCCTCACTTCTTGACAGCTTTTGCTTACTAGTGTAAATAAATATAAAAAAAATGTCCAGATGTCAACAATTTTAAAGTTGTTATTCTTTTGTTTTATGTTGTATTCTACTGATGAAGGTTTACTTCCGAAATTATATAGTATAACAACCACGTTTTGTTTAGTTAATACTTTTATACTATATAAAATTATTTGATTCGTTTTATTTATTCTTTTTATACAAATTTAAGAAGTTTTTAAGACTTAAATTCTTGTTTCATTTATTTCCCAACATATTTGCTCTCGTTTGTACCTATCCACATATCCTAGCCATGATCTGTTCAAACCTTGCATATACATTTCATTATCCCATCTGTACCTTGCTAACATCGCTTTAAAATCACCTTCCAGCAGTACTTTCAGTACTTTGATTTATGCTTAGTGTACATGGTATGTTGGGCAACATTTGACTTTTCTCCAGAGCGAAACGCCAGAAGAGACAATATCCAGAGCAATGTTCAGTTTGCAAGGACAAATTTTATGTTAAATTTCACTTGTTCGTATATTGCGTAAATGCCCTGTTCACTAATATAGATTTTAACATTGAACTCCTATCATATCAAAAGATATTAAACATTTTGTGTGGTTCATATACAACAGATTGATGTGACGTAACGTTGTCTCTTTTGTGTGTAACGTCGAGAGTTACATAATGGCTAGACAATTGTAAATTTCATTACAAGGATATCGAGGGCTTGGTGTGAAACAGTTGTAACTAAAATCGGTATTTTTTTACCAAGTTTAATCACCAGGCCATAAAGTCTTTATAAGCGTTAAATCATTTTTCTTGGTAAACAATGGCAATGTAGGTGCCATTGCTCGTTCTGAGCAATGGCACCTAAATTTGCATTGTTTACAAAGGGGTCAATATTGCCCCTAAACCAGGGTTTTCAAAATAGGTTTTTAGTTACAACCGTTTCACGCCAAGCCCTCGATATAAACTATCTTGTATGAAATAAGATTTTTTCACGCACAATAAAGTATGTACGTTTCGTCAATGTAACTGAACACACTATCATTAACAAAATGTAATTGTTTATCAAAACTCGTATGCGTTGTACCGTTAAGATATGTAACCCTTTCCCTCATATAAACGCTCTCTGATGCCTCTGCAGCAGACGGCTTTTTGAAAACATAGTGACAAAAGTAGAAATTACTCAAAACGAGCAATTTCTCCTTTTGCCACAATGTTTTTCACTTTAAGTCACACAGGTTATCCATTCAATTATAGAGATTTTCTATGTTTTTACAAAATATGTTCAAAGTCGTCTGCTGCAAAAATGTCGTATGATGGGAAAGGGTTAAAACAAATATAATTACATTGAAGACTGTCTTATGTAATTAAATATTTTACCAATTACATAATTTCTGACCGAGAAGAAATTACTATTCATTCGTTCCTGCACAGTTACCCTATAACATCCTATGTTACCATTAGAAGTCAAAGTACATGTCCTACCTGTACATCTAACTGTTTCTTTCCGACATTAATTTCACAATTGTGTTCACTCAGAAAAACTAAACCCAACAATCCATCAAGATCCATGTTCGCTACTATGCATATTAAGTCAAACTCAAAACCGCATACCGTAACTTTCATTGTAAATTTACCCTTGACTTCAACATTTTCTCCATTTGATGTAGAGAGGGTGTGTATGTATACGGTTCTAAACTCGTTTTATAAATGTAGCCTAGGTATATGTATATGTATAAGGGGACACCCCTTATACATATACATATACCTAGGCTACATATACCCCCTCCTTAAATGAAATTCGTCCTCGAATTTCCGGAGACTGAGAATGTTGTGAAACGTTCTCGAGGCTTTTTCTATGTAGTCCCTTATTGGGCGCCATTGTAACAGTCCTATAAGATCAGACCTGATCAGGGCTCGAACCTTGGACCTTTAGATCCGAAGGCGAACGCTCTACCACGTCGCTATAAAAGCTAGCTCTATAGCAAGGCAGTATAAGTGTCCCCTTATACATATACATATACCTAGGCTACATAAATATGCTTCAAACAGTTCCAAACCCTTTCAGACAGAATTGAAACAGTTGAACCTGTATCAACCAAACAATCTATTGGTTGGCTGTTGATTTCGCAGCTCATGTACAAACCATTCCCCTTATATGTAAACATGACATATCTGATTCTGTCCAGTGCTCGACAAGAGTTTGTATTTTTGCATTATTGGACAGTTTTGGCTTAATATGATTGTCAGAACCAGATTCATAACATCGCTGTTGCTATTTGTTGACGTTATAGAAATCTGGCTTACTCCGACGTGTTGTAACATACTCGTCAAACTTTGATCCATCTGTATGAGGGTTACTAAACACGATGGGGCTTTCATTGAACCTTATGTGGATTTGCTCAGAACCTGTTTGGGTCCTGAACTCGGTTGTGCATACTGACACTGGGGGTGTATCAGGTAAGTTTGGGAGTAAACGTTTTCTCATGGGTGATTCTAAACGCTATTCGCCGCGTACTATATTCCCAGGGGTGACGTGTCAAACGTCGGAGTCTGCTTTAACTCGTATGTTTTAACACAATTTTTCAACCGTTCATTCTCCAACTGAAGGTCATGTATTTGCCTCAACAAGGCTGTTCGAAGCTTACAAAACTCTGTTCATTTTGATCTTGCATACTAGACAGCCTGTCGTCCAAACCCGTCATATCACCAACACTGTTGGAAACAGACTGATCAACAAGAGTAACACAGTACCGATTATCTGGATAAGAGACAATAATCCTACTATCTGATTATCCAATCGCTGCCACAAAATTGGTCACGTGTACTGCTGTGACGAAGTACACGAACGGGTTTGAACCAATACAAGCTATATGGCGCTATATCGAGGACTTGGTGTGAAACGGTTGTAACTAAAAACCTATTTTGAAAACCCTGGTTTAGGCGCAATTGTTACCGCTTTGTAAACAATGCAAATTTAGGTACAAAGAAAAATTATTTAACGCTAATAAAGACTTTATGGCGAGGTGATTAACTTTGGTAAAAGAAATACCAATTTTAGTTACAACCCTTTCACGCCAAGCCCTCGATATATGGCTGATACAAACTGTATCAGCATGCATGAAACCTTCAATGAACAGGTAGTGTACAACCGATGTATCGTCTGGAACCGTTTGGCTCGTACAACTCAACCAATATACGATCCGAGATGACAGTGGTATGTTTGTAGAGAACCCTTCAATTCTGAGCCGAGCTGCAACTCTGAGGGAACCCTATTAGTTACCACTCCAACACTTCTCAAAATCATCGAACGTTGCTGATTGAAGCTTGGAGATGGGTTCTTGCTGACTGTAGAACACAGACTGACTGATCCACTAGAAACTCGAGCTTATATAGCAACGTTCCTCACGGTGGTTAGTGCCTGGTTGGGTGACCAGCCATGGCTTCACGCCAGTACACGTTACAAATGGTGGCAGCGGTGGGGTTTTGGGTTGATATCACCATCATCCCCGGACCCCGGTGTTCCTAGTGATGTTACATAGACTCCGCTCTGGTATACTGCTTGTGACAGTGTTCAGTTGTGTGACTTATATCACTTATACAGCCTTGCTGTGGAAGCCGGCTTTTATACCGACGTTGGCAGAGTGGTTGACCATTTCGTAAAGTTAAGCAACGTTCATCGCGGTAAGTGCCTGGGTCGCGATGGCTTAACGCCGGTACACGTTACAATAACTTTAAACTGCTCTATTTAAAGTGTAAATATGTATGACTATGTTTTCGAAAAAAAAAGTAAATCTCACCTTTTTACAGTGAACTCGACAGTTCCGGTCAGTATCCAAATTAACGAACCTTATCTCTTTGAAAGGAAAGTTGAGAGAAACAAAACTACATAAAATGTCCAACAAATACTTCCTCCACACCATGATTTAATTCAACAACTATATAAATTTGTAAAAACGTTTTTTTAGCGTCGGCAATTGCAAGCTGTAAATTTGACATCTTCGGGTCGAATTGGCCATTTCCGGGTCACGTGAAAAATATTTCCATCAAGAGCTGTCACAAAAAAATGGCGCCCAACAGATACGCCTCTCATGCCTCAAATCTTGCCAGTGATGTGGAAAACTTTATTGTACACACTTCCATGCACAAAAACTGTTGCATTTCAACCAACTAATAAGTCATATTTTATATTTTAAAAAAAAGATAACAATATTCGCTGTGACAGGTAAACACAACTATTGAGATTTTGCTTTCGCGGGAATCGATGCAGTCTGTCGATGACCCGGGGAACTGTCGAGTTCACTGTACTTGTTTCCGATTTTTAAACCGTAGGGTATTAATGTTACGTAACATAACATAACATGAATTTTAATACTCAAACCGACAGGTACATCAGTGTACAATTTCAACAGAGAGAGAGAGAGAGAGAGAGAGAGAGAGAGAGAGAGAGAGAGAGAGAGAGAGAGAGAGAGAGAGAGAGAGAGAGAGAGAGAGAGAGAGAGAGAGAGAGAGAGAGAGAGAGAGAGAGAGAGAGAGAGAGAGAGAGAGAGAGAGAGAGAGTGAGAGAGAGAGAGAGAGAGAGAGAGAGAGAGAGAGAAGAGAGAGAGAGAGAGAGAGAGAGAGAGAGAGAGAGAGAGAGAGAGAGAGAGAGGGAGGAGAGGGGGGGGGGAGAGAGAGACACACACACACACACACACACACACACACACACACACACACACACACACAGACAGAGTGACAGACAGAGAGAATATATTATAAATAATTGTTCAATCCTAATACATAGTAAACAAATCACACTCGAATGAAACTGTTGAGATTAAAATATTGGTAGACAATAGAGAAAATGAAGTTAAACTAAAAGGCTCACCCATAAAAAAGTGTGCGACATCAAGGTATTTTAGCGCATTTATATATTATTTACTAAAATACCATATGCATAATGTTTAGAGTGTGCAAATGTCCATCTTTTCATCTATTCGCCAATACAGGTGTAAACTTCGAACTCCTATTATATCAAAAGTAATTAAATATGTTATGTCGCTCAGTGGTGCATTTTCAATGCATTTATTAAAGTATGTTTTGATTTCTTTACATTTATCTCTTTTTATCATTTGTTGAAATATATTAATTATTAAATGAGATATAGAACTGTTCATGAAACTTTTTGAACATTTCTCCTATTCCTTCCATGTTTTCAACTCTATTAAATAGTAATCCATTAATTGTATGTGGGAAATTGTTAACACTTCCTTCAATATATATTCCGTTGCTGCACACTGTTAATTTTACAATGAGCTGAATAACCGGTCAATCTCATTAAAATCATCTCCTATTAACGCTACACATTTAGTAAGATCGTGTACTTTAGTCAGATTGAATAGCCGGTATCAGGACGATTTACCTTTAATGTAATGATCGTCCAATACACAGAGGCGTGTTTTACCGATATTCCTGCTATATGCCACAGACTCAAATCACGAATAAAACGTCAAAAATCCAAAGAAAATTAACTAAATTTACCTTAAAATCAAAACATTTTCACATACTGGGTGAAACATCAAAGCGTTTAAAATTCACTGTCGCCCATAGTAAATAGTCTTCCTTGGCGAACTGATTTACCACCAGGATCTATTATTAGTTCTAACTGTTTGTCAAGCCATCCGTAACGCTCTGCTTATCGGTCATGTGACCAAGTTTGTGTCGCGTGTTAGCGTTCTATGGTTACCTTGATCAATGGAATACAATACATATTGGAGCCGTCCCACGAGAAAACCATCAATGTGGACTCTGCCTAAATAATCGACCCGGATCGGCCTAACCATGCCGCGCAGGCTTACCCGGATTCGCCTCCTGTGGATTTTCAGTTTCATGAATCATTACTATATACCTCTATTCCCCTGAGATGGAATGTGTCCGCCCGGATTAGCCTTCGCGGACTGCGCAGGCTGATCTGGATCGATATATTACGCAAAGTCCATAATGTTGGTTTTGTCGTGGAACGGCTCATTTTTAGTCCCTGATAGAATCCATTGTTATCCATGGCTATAGATTTTTGTTTTCATATTGGCCTATCCACTCGAAAACGGGTTCTTACACCGCTCCCCCATATAAGGACGCTTTCTGACGTCTCCGCAGCAGCTCACTGTGGAAAGAGGAGAAATTGCTCAACACCTCCTTTTGCCACAATGATATCAACTATTTGATTTATGTTATTATACCTCATTTATAGAAATATTTCTTTGTTTTAAAATTTACTTTTCATTAAATTAAAGCGTAAGATCGTGACTGCGTCATTAAGCGTTTTTCGTTCCGGACATGTATAGCAACTGCCATACAAAAAACATAAGGACCGGGAAAAATTTGCCTGCTATAGACGCCGTCCACGTATAGTATCATTTAAAACAATACAAAATAATTCCGATCTTATTAGGTTTCGCGCTTTTCGCTACAAATTTTAAAACTCGCTTGTTGAAAATGTGTCTTCATTTGTAAAAGTCTATGTCAGGGAAAATGTTTACCCTCTCCCACACAGAAAAAATCTGCAGCAGACGACATTGAAATTATTAATTTCAAAATTTAGAAAAAACATATAAATGATAGTATGATTATTGAGTTGAACTCCGGCGTTATGAGCAATTTCTCCTTTTGCCACAATGATATCAAAAGTCGTCTGCTGTAAACGCGTCAGGAAGCGTCTGTATATTGTAAAGGGTTAACTATTCTTTTACCTTTCTTTTTCTTTCAAATACAAATTAAAAAGTTGGTGCTCGTTCTTTTCATTTGGGTTTAAGGTCGTTTGATAACGTCCCTATACTTTCACTGTGACGAATAATTCGGAGCATCAAATGGCATTATATCACCCTTATCTTCGTGAATTAAAATGGAGCCCCCATTTAATTTGGCGAGAAATTCTTTCAAGAATATATTTATCTGTACTTTTGTATTTCTACGTGTCTTTACTTGAAAATGGCCAATGGAACTGTTGTGCCGATTTACCGAATACAATTGAGTTGAGTCGAGTTGAGTAAACTTATTCCGTTTTGAACGCAGATAATTTTGATTCAATTAATATTTTGAACTGTATAGAGACTTCATGGTTGATGTAGTGCCTGCCGTCTTCTATTAGTTGTTTAAAAAGGCGAAAAATGTGGGTGTCAACAATTTATTGCCAGACATGTTTGTAGAATGTAAAATTATATCAAGTCATAACTTCTGCAAATTGTTCAATTATATGTAAATTATCAGTTTATACCCGGACAGCTGGACGATTATTAATAAAGTTATTAAGCACGAGAAGAGAAAGATATATTGAACTTTTGTTTACTTTGTAAGTGCCAGTAAGCGTATGTTCATACCTGTAATCCAATCCTAGATGATACCTACATTCGGGATCAGCGAAGAAAAAGATCTACACACGCCTAATTAAAGTATAACCATTTTAATGCTGAATCTTTAAAATGAACTTGTCTGCAGCTTTCCATATTGGAAGATTCCATTGCAAATTCTAAGAACAACAAGATAAAAGTGTTGAGTAGAGCAGCCTGGTCAGAGGGCGTGGATTCGTCAGGCTGCTCGAGCTCTGTACAACACCCGGATACTACTAGTCGAAAAGGGGCGGGGGGGTAATCAGGCTCTGTCCTTATTCGTAAATAAGTACACGTGACCCGGGTGCTTCAAGGGAAACGCTTCATCCTTTTCCACAAGTAGACGCACGTTGATGCCCTGCAGCAGACACATTTTGAAATACATTCATATTAGACGTAACGTCAGATGTTGGCGTACATAAACGTAACAAGACGTCACGCTAAAATATAGAATATTTGACGTCGTGAACGAAGATAACATAGACGTACTTTAAAATATATCCAGCACATTATTTTAGTTTGGAAGAAAGGAAGAAGTTCAACTTGTATTTGTTTATTTATTTATTTATTTAATTTTATTATTTTCCCGCACAAAACACCCGAACAAACGAGATGCAGAACATTTTTAATGTTAAAGGCAGAACAAATTGAGTTATTTCTCGCCGTGCATTGTGTCCGATGTATGTATAGGTTATTATATTACTAGACGTTAACTGTATAGATTGTGCAAATGCCCATTGTATGCTCTGTTGTCTAATATAAAACTTAACTTTGAAATCCTCTTATGTCAAAAGTTATTGAACACTGTTTGTCGTACATGTTCAAGAAGGTGACATGACGTTACATTATCAAATATTGTAACGTCGAGCTAGACATTAGCCATTATGGCTAGACATTTCAAATGTTATATTTATATTATAAACTATCATAAAATGTATATGAAATTAAGTTTTCCATGTACGCTATGATGTGTACTTTTTAGTTCCTGAGTTTAGTAAATGTAACTGAACACACTAGCAAATTCTTAAAGCTTAAACAACGCAAACATGCCAATTTTTCATCAACATTCGCATGCGTTAAATCGTGGCTAGACATTTCTAATTTCATAATTATCATACTTTTACAGTTAGGATTCTACGAAAAGTAGCATCACTATAAAGATAAATTTATGTACTTTTAATATCTACCAAAGGAATAATTCTAACTTTAAAATACGCTATTCAAAGTACGAAAATGCATGCCGATGTTTTCGAAAAAATCAAATCTCACATTTTTAGTTGTTTTCGGGGCAAGGTAAAAGAAAGGATGTGGTGTTATTTAATATTTATTCCAACACAAACCGCCCAAAACGATGAGAACCAGAACGAGCTTAATGTAGTAAGCACAACGTTTATGTTACATCTCATCCGCAAATAATGTGCGCTTTTCGTGTTACTAAAATACAACTTGCAAACTGTTTATATTGTGCAAATGTTCATGGTGTGCTCTGTTGTCTAATATAAAATTTAACTTTAATCTACTATTATAGGAAAAGTTAGTTAACATTGTATGTCCTTCGGTAGCATTTTTTTTCAAAATGTACGCCAACATCTGACGTTACGTCAAAATTGTAACATAAAAGAGAAATTGCTCTTTATGAACACTTTCTCCATTTGCCACAATGCTTTCAACATATTCTAATCATTATGTGTTAATTTTTAGAATTTTTCAACTATACAAAAATGTTATTTAATTCGTAATCCATTGCCATTAATATCAAGGTTCACGGAGGTTCCTGCTCATTCATTCATTCATTCATTCCGAAACCACTTAAAATAGTTTGTTTCTTAACCCTTTCTCACATATAACAAATCTGCAGCAGATGGCTTTGAAAACAAATACACAAACATATGAAATACCTCTATAAACGAAAGTATCATTATTGAACAGAGATGAAAACATTGTGGCAAAAGGAGAAATTGCTATTAATGATAAATTTCTCCTTCTGTCGTAATGGTTTTTATTTGTTTGGAACAAACAAATTTAGTAGCTGCAATTCTGAAGCCGTTCGTCTTATGTAAAAGTCCATGAATTTCATACGCGTGAAAGTAGTACTCAATACTTGCTCTTACTTTTCAAATGTATCACGATTTTTGAAATAATGATATATTTATATCGTCTTTGTTTTCTTATGTGGTTCTTATATTCAAAGAGAATTACGAAATAAAATGAAACATTGTATTTTAAAACATGAATGCGGAGAGATTTATAAATCTCAATGAGTGAACTGCTACAGGGAGAACTATTTCCGATTTAAGCTCCAGATACGGTATTTGAATTTTCAATCACGCATTGAAAATGTAGATAAAAACAGAATTGAAAATATTTTCTTTGTGCCTTGTCGGCCATATAAATATAGTATAAAGAACTAAAAAAACAAATATGTGCGTCATAAAATGCATTTAAAATGAGAGTAACACATTTGCAGAGAAATCGTGATCGTCGAATTCTATTTATAAATACAACGGTATGGGGGGAGGGTCTAAAGTGCGGACGCGATCTGCGGACAAATACATTATAGAGGGAAAATGCGGACAAATGCAATATAGAGGGAAAATGCCGACGCAATAGAATATAGAGCAAATCTGCGGACGCTATGATTTGTTGTAAAAAATGTTTAATTAAAGATGGGCAACTGTGTATAATTTGTTACATATGATCATATCCGGGGTTTTCTTTGTAAATATATAATGTGTTTGATTGCTTTTATCAATGATATAGAATAAACCAAAAATCGAGATCATGCTGAAATGGAATCTCTTTGTAAAGTGTTTTAACGACTTTCCTCTTTATATCATATCTATAGATATCAATAAAGAGAATTGATGGATTGATTTTCCGACAAGTAAATGTCTTTTGACGCATCTGCAGCGGTAGAAATTTGAAAACATTGCAAGAATAGAATAGGTTGCTAGTAACTAGCCATAGGTTTTGCTTCAATTATATCCTCTCCTTTACACTCGATTGAAGGGTCATGAGTTCTAGTTATTGTTGGGCCTCTTCATTTTCTACTTTGTAACTTTCAACAGTTTTCCATGTGCCATACTACGAGGCAAATGATCCATGCAACATTCTATTCTGTAGGGTACTTGGAAGGGGCAGAACAATTTAAATAACAAATAAACAACAAGTATATATATATATATATACAAAACTTTAAATCTTAATTTATTTCTAGTAATTATATATATATATACAACTATAATACTAATCTATAACAAATAAGTTAAATGTTTTTTTCTTGCTGTGTAAACAGTAAAAAGCAACATATATTGAAAAAATTGTGGGAAAAGGAAAATTTGCTTATTTAAACACTTTCTTAATTCCAATAACCTTTCTTTACCGTCGTATAAACCAAATTTGTATTTGAAGGCTGTTATAAGTAAAAAACTTAAATGTTGCCAATTTAATCACATATCTTATCATTATAATAGCCAAATAATTAACAAAAGTTACAATTAAAGTCCGCATCTGTTGTCGAAATATCCACAGGTGCATTAACACAAGATTTGTGAAACCAATTTGTGCATATATCACATTGTACCATGACGGTATCGACACATCCCGGCAAGTTACAAATACATACATGTATATGATAGGTTTATTGGGAAAAGGGGTTACATTTATAATTTGTTTGGAATGACACTCGTACACAATGGTAATTAACAGTGTATGGTCACGCATCCTTAATTGATTTGGCAAGCTTAAACACCCTTTAAAGGAAACAGCGGCCAGCTTAGGTGTATACTGTAGAGTAAAATTCGGACGGCACAGATATTGGTTTTCTCTGGAGCATTTAATCCTTTTATAATGCATGATTTCAATTACTCTTTCATTTGGATAGATGTTTCTTTTTTAGCTCACCTGAGCACGAAGTAAATAACCAACGCTAAATGTCGCACAACCTTCTAACGTTATATGTCGCATCTGTAACGCCAAATGTCGCAAAAAATTATACTGCCGCTATATGTCGCAACATCAACGCTAAATGTCGCACTCGTTTATAAGCACTCTTTTGTAGTATTGCTGTTTTACAATGTACATATTACAATGTTTCATCTGACTCTGTCCCTTCTTTTTTTAGTTATGGCTCCTGAGGTAGTCATTTTTTGCGACAATTAGCGTCAGCCTTGCGACATATAACGTCAAGTGCGACATATAGTCAAAATATATATGCTCTCTCGTACTAGCGATATGCACTCTTGTACTACTGATATGGATTCGCTCACTTACGATATTGATTTATACACTAACGATATGGACTCTCACAAAAACTATATGCACTCTCGTTCTAACGATAATGACTCGCACACTTATGATATGGACTCTAGTAATAGTGGTTCATTAGAATAACAGATTGTGAGAAATGATACATTTAAAACGGAAACCGAAACACGTTCATCAAAAGCACCATGTAGAACTACCACAGTTGATTTGGTATATTATTGTTAACCTTGTTTCGTCAGCCTTGTGACATAAAACGTCAAGTGTGACATTTAGCGTTGGTGCGACATTTAACGTTGCTACAGTGTTCCTTGGCCGCCAGGGAGCGGGGCTTTTTTGCCTTATATGGCTATAGTGTAAACTCAAAAAAATCTTCTCCTCCAAAAGTGTCAGGCCGATTTTAAAATAATTTTGTAGAATGTGTTCCTAGGGTGACCCTCTATCAGATTCCTTCCAGCCAAGTTGATTGGTCGAAAAACATGGCCGCCAGCGGTCGGGGCTTTTTTGCCTAATATGGCTATAGTAAAAACTTGAAAAATCTTCTCATCCGAAAGTTTTTGGCCAATTTTCAATTCTTTTTGTAGAAATGTTCATTGGGAGACCATCTATCAGATTCCTCCAAGCCATGTTGATTGGTCGAAAAACATGGCCGCCAGGGGGCAGGGCTATTTGGCCTTATATGGCTATAGTGAAAACTTGAAAAATCTCTTGTTAAGCAGGAAGCTTTTGAGTAAGATTTTAGAAAACCCTTGGTCAATGGTGATTTTTTTTGTAACAAAAATTATTAAATACTTAGATGAGTGAGTCGGGGCCATAATGGTTATCCATTTGTTTTACATGTCTTTTGAAACTTGGACATTAAATATAATATTCACATGTATGTCTCATGATTTATTTTTATAGACAACTAAAATGGCATTTAATTTTAACGGATGCGTCATTTATTCTTTTACCCGAAGTTGTAATATTTATAAACAATGCATAGTTTATAAATCACACATCTATGCAAAGGCAAATGTTTAAACAGTTTTATGTACCCAAACAAATTCAGTGCCTTCAGCGCTTTCATTAGCAAGGGGCTCGTTAGAGCCAATTGCTATAGTAGGCGAAATCCGAAGACACTCATCATTTTGAGACTGGAATTTCTTTCTATATCAGCTCTTCGTTTCTGAGCACCATCTCGGGTTCAGAGAGATGTCTTGGTAGTTGCAGATCGTATACAATGGCAATATTTGTATTGATTTGCGCAGCACGAAGTAATGAAATCGGTGTTAGTATATATTAGCAAGCCAAGCGGGTTTGTGTGTGATTTGCGCATCACAAATAATCGATGTAAGTATTAGCAAGGCAATGCGGGTTGTTGTTGTTTGTGTGTGTGTGATTAGAGCACCACAAACCTTTTTTTAAAATGTGTATTAAATGTGTGCACCTCATAGGCATGCAACTTTTATTCGTATTCAGGCTATTCAAGTGTTTGTGAGTTTGAGATTTTTCGTACTGCAAATGCACGCAATCTGTGTTAGTTTTAGCAAGACTCTGTGAGTTATTGTAATTTGATTTTGAATTTCATACAATAAATGCACATAATCTGTGTAAATTTTAGCAAGGCTCTGCGAGCTTTTGTAGTTTGTATTTGAATTCCGTACTGCAAATGCACTCAATCTGTATTAGTTTTAGCAAGCCGGCTCTGTTGGCTTTTGTATTTGTTTTTTTCTACTGCAAAGACACGCAATCTGGTCCGCGTAATTTATGTCATTTTGATTTTAATACTTGCTCGAGCTTGTCTATGTGTAGAATAAAGATGCACAATAAGTCACGTAGCGTATTTTTTTTTTTTTTTTTTTAAATCCCAATAAGCGGAGATCATATGTATACTATATACACCAATACAAGATCGCGATCGAAAAATGTTTTTAACTAATTAAACAAATGACAACATTGAACAGGCAATCGCATAAATACCTTAAGGCCTTGACAGTAATGAGGTTAAACATATAAGGTAATGATTAATGGCTGTCAAAAAGCAATTGAACTTTAAACTATGTCTACGCGTTCTTTTACATGTATATTCAAATTATTAAGATTTTACGAAAGAAATTTTAAGCTGTAAAAATTCGATAATTCCTTTTTCTGACGACGTCCTCAGAGCTACACTACCAATTTTACATTTTACCCATGATACCTGATGTGTATGGGGTAATAGCCATGAGCGCTTATAAGGTTTGTAAATTGAGATCACCCGGAGAAAATAATGGAACATATAAATGGGCCACCCCATGAAAAAAAACCGGTGATAGTGACATCGCATAACCATCACTCAAAGATTGACGTCATTTGTGTGTGTACGCGAAAGTATATAAACTCACATGTTTACACAGGGTTTGATTTGGTTTATTAACACCATGTTCATCGGCAGATGAAAATGTAGAGCGACATACTGTTACAAGCCGGTTAATCTACCCAATTTATTGGAAGAATGTATTAATTATTCAAAACAACCAATAAACACGGGCGTGTAAGATTAGTAAACAGACATATATATGGGCCACTCCGTGAGAAAACCGGTGATAGTGACAACATTTTCGATTTTGGGATTTTTACATTTTCATATAGTCCAAATTGTTTAGTTTTGTTTGATATATACAGTGAACAATTCCGGGTCACATTTGGAAAAAAATGTTTAGTATTCGAGAATGATACAGTATTTTGACAATTTGATTATCAAGTCATATTTTCCCATTAGCTTGGCTAGTTTCACTTCGATTTAGGACGTTGTCATTTCACGAACTGATGTCGTAATCACGAAACGCTTGACTGCATCGATTCCAGCAAAAGCAAAATCTCAATATTTTTATTTACCTGTCTCGGCGTAAATTGCTGATTGTAGCCATAATTTTAGTAATACCGGTATGTTTTGCACATAAATGTGTAGGTCATTAGTCGCCGGGCAGAAGCCCGCGACTTCTATTTTTAATAGGTTTTCTGAAATCACATGGGAGGGGGGATTATTATTAGAAAGAAACACATTTAAATGTCTTGAACATATTACAATTGTGTTTGTTTAAAAACACTAAGTAATGACACATCTAAAATGAAATAAATATTCCGATGTTTTAGGTATTTTCAGTTTCTTTATTTTGACTCGCATTTATGTTTTTTTGTTTTATTTACGAAGACAAAACAGTCCCTATTAGCTAGACTGGTAAACTTTAATTTACACTATATACTACCTGTAATCAAAAGTCGATAACTACAAACCTTTACGTCGCAGTCTAATTTGTTTACTTACGCGCACTTGCGTGACTCGCGAATACCAACTGCGTAGATCAATCTCCTTTGCAGAGAGCCGCTCTTTACACTCACTTACAAATAGTAAATTATAGGCGATTTAAAATGTTTATTTGGTTCGAAACAAATGAAGAAAAGAACAACCCGAGTTTTTAACGGGAAAATGACTTTGAACGAACACTCTCTGCCTATAAAGAGAGTTTCAAGAACGACACCTCTGCGAATAAGAAAGAATCGGGTCTTTCGTACAAAATTATTTCGTCCTTGACAATTTTAAATGTGTCATTTAATTCCCTAAAGGCATATTGCTTCCGATCTGCATATTGTTATGCATCATTGACACAAGGGCGCTCATCATAATATAATTTTATAACATGAGTAGTTTCTTGTTTTCATTATAAAAAAGGAAGGAAATAATTAAAATAAATTAACATGTTGTAGGGCTAAGTTTATGTTCGAAATTAAGTTTAAATCATACAACAATTTGAATGAGATTTAACTGTTTAGTTGATATTATATTTCGAAGGTGGTCTAATTTATAAATATTGGACTAATTTCAACATTTGTTAAAGTATGATATAATTAGGATGCTAAGCTAATATCATTTTGAGAAAAAGAGAAAACTCATGTCTTCAGCGATTTAACCCTTATCTGATTGTTTTAAAAGTAGATTGTTGCAAAGGTGTCCACTGTTGACTTAAAAAGAGGAAGGTAAAATGACGTGCTATTGCATGCAAATCCTAAATTGTCTGTTTTGTGGTTTTATTGAAAAATAATAAAATTCAAATATTCTGACCCCACCCCTGATGTTCCAATATGCCCCTCAGTTGATAACTGTTTATTCAACTACTATAATGTTAGTGTTATGCATAACTGCACTATGGATATCCGGCGACATTGATGCGTTGCATCAACTTTCTCTTGTTTACTACTGAACAAGAGTCATATGTTTTATTGACTTGTCGAAGTTGTTTATGCCAAACTAGCGCATAAATTTGACGGTACGCCAGAAGTACGCGGAAGTATATAAACTCACATGTTTACACAGGGTTTGATTTGGTTTATTAACACCATGTTCATCGGCAGATGAAAATGTAGAGCGACATACTGTTACAAGCCGGTTAATCTACCCAATTTATTGGAAGAATGTATTAATTATTCAAAACATCCAATAAACACGGGCGTGTAAGATTAGTAAACAGACATATATGTGGGCCACTCCGTGAGAAAACCGGTGATAGTGACAACATTTTGGATTTTGGGATTTTTACATTTTCATATAGTCCAAATTGTTTAGTTTTGTTTGATATATACAGTGAACTCGACAGTTCCGGGTCATCGACAATTCCGGGTCACATTTGGAAAAAAATGTTTAGTATTCGAGAATGATACAGTATTTTGACAATTTGATTATCAAGTCATATTTTCCCATTAGCTTGGCTAGTTTCACTTCGATTTAGGACGTTGTCATTTCACGAACTGATGTCGTAATCTCGAAACGCTTGACTGCATCGATTCCAGCGAAAGCAAAATCTCAATATTTTTATTTACCTGTCTCGGCGTAAATTGCTGATTGTAGCCATAATTTTAGTAATACCGGTATGTTTTGCACATAAATGTGTAGGTCATTAGTCGCCGGGCAGAAGCCCGCGACTTCTATTTTTAATAGGTTTTCTGAAATCACATGGGAGGGGGGATTATTATTAGAAAGAAACACATTTAAATGTCTTGAACATATTACAATTGTGTTTGTTTAAAAACACTAAGTAATGACACATCTAAAATGAAATAAATATTCCGATGTTTTAGGTATTTTCAGTTTCTTTATTTTGACTCGCATTTATGTTTTTTTGTTTTATTTACGAAGACAAAACAGTCCCTATTAGCTAGACTGGTAAACTTTAATTTACACTATATACTACCTGTAATCAAAAGTCGATAACTACAAACCTTTACGTCGCAGTCTAATTTGTTTACTTACGCGCACCTGCGTGACTCGCGAATACCAACTGCGTAGATCAATCTCCTTTGCAGAGAGCCGCTCTTTACACTCACTTACAAATAGTAAATTATAGGCGATTTAAAATGTTTATTTGGTTCGAAACAAATGAAGAAAAGAACAACCCGAGTTTTTAACGGGAAAATGACTTTGAACGAACACTCTCTGTCTATAAAGAGAGTTTCAAGAACGACACCTCTGCGAATAAGAAAGAATCGGGTCTTTCGTACAAAATTATTTCGTCCTTGACAATTTTATATGTGTCATTTAATTCCCTAAAGGCATATTGCTTCCGATCTGCATATTGTTATGCATCATTGACACAAGGGTGCTCATCATAATATAATTTTATAACATGAGTAGTTTGTTGTTTTCATTATAAAAAAGGAAGGAAAGAATTAAAATAAATTAACATGTTGTAGGGCTAAGTTTATGTTCGAAATTAAGTTTAAATCATACAACAATTTGAATGAGATTTAACTGTTTAGTTGATATTATATTTCGAAGGTAGTCTAATTTATAAATATTGGACTAATTTCAACATTTGTTAAAGTATGATATAATTAGGATGCTAAGCTAATATCATTTTGAGAAAAAGAGAAAACTCATGTCTTCAGAGATTTAACCCTTATCTCATTGTTTTAAAAGTAGATTGTTGCAAAGGTGTCCACTGTTGACTTTAAAAGAGGAAGGTAAAATGACGTGCTATTGCATGCAAATCCTAAATTGCCTGTTTTGTGGTTTTATTGAAAAATAATAAAATTCAAATATTCTGACAAACATCTTGAAAAGTGTATGTGGAATTCACAAATCTTATAATTATTCCTTAATGAAAGCACTGTATACATACTAAGACTAATGATTGGCAAGATTACTCATTTCCATCACTGTTTATGATCAATAATTAGTTGGTTGTGTGTATGGTCAACCTACTTTGGAATGGAGATTGATCATAAACAATGAAAGGCTTCAATTATCATTCCCTTCGTTGACAAAACAATGCAAGTTATGATACATTTTCACTTGACCCCACCCCTGATGTTCCAATATGCCCCTCAGTTGATAACTGTTTATTCAACTACTATAATGTTAGTGTTATGCATAACTGCACTATGGATATCCGGCGACATTGATGCGTTGCATCAACTTTCTCTTGTTTACTACTGAACAAGAGTCATATGTTTTATTGACTTGTCGAAGTTGTTTATGCCAAACTAGCGGATAAATTTGACGGTACGCCAGAAGTACGTTATACTTATGAGCCATCAATACGCTAACTGTACGGTACACCTTCATGCCAGCTTA
Source organism: Serripes groenlandicus (assembly GCA_031761405.1). Classification (NCBI taxonomy): domain Eukaryota; kingdom Metazoa; phylum Mollusca; class Bivalvia; order Cardiida; family Cardiidae; genus Serripes; species Serripes groenlandicus. The sequence continues at coordinate 52,584,097 of JASEVX010000007.1, read as the reverse complement.
TGTAAGCGTATGACCAGCGTTCTCGACCTATGAGTTACGTACCTCTAGTGTTTTCAGCGTATGCCTTGTGTTTGCTTTGCGTTTAAGCTATATTTCCGAATACGCACACATTTTTAGGCATGCTTAAAAAGACAATCTGCCTCGCCGTATGCCAGCGTATGCGATCGTGCTTGAAACGTATGAAACCTATGCCTAACGTACCACTAGCGTATACCAGCCTATGCGTGATATTTTTCATACGATGGCATACGCTAGTACGATACGCAATAGTGTGACAGCGCCATAACCGAGTGAGATCCCGTCCCTGGACAAACTTTTTTTTTATTATTATTGAGTAATTTTCTGCTTAACAGAAATTGGACCAGTTAATAAGAAATATTTATGATTTCTATAATTATATTGTTTTTCCCTTCAGATTTATTTTGTAATAAAGAAATACAAATTATAGCCAGACAAAAAAATATACTTTAGACAAATTATAAAACATCCAGGGAAAAGGAGATTCACTAATTCATAGTTGTTTTTCACGTTATTTTCCTTCACAACTGTATAATGAATAACACTTTAATTGATTCCTATTCAATTAAACAATTTTTTGAAAAAGGTTGTGGTTGCCACAGGAGATGTGAAATTCAATGGTCATGCCTTAAGGCAACATGGAAACAAAGGAAAAAAGCCAAAACATGCCTTTACTTTTGAAGATGTTAAACGTGTTGTGCGTTTCATCAGTAATATGGAATTCCACAACCTGCTGCGCCACGTGGTCGAGATGATACTGGACCGACATTTCTACACAGTAGCATAACACAAATACATATACACAAACTATACAGAGAAAGCTGTGAAGAAGCTGCTGTAAGAAATGCCGGTAAAAATACGATCCTCGCCATATGGAAAAAAGGCTTCCTCATGTACAAAAAAGGCCACACCTAGAGACGATGGTTGTGCTTCATGCGAAAAGCTGAGAAAAAGAGTTATGGACTCAATATCAGAAGAAGAAAGACTTCAAAGATGCTTTAAGGGATCATGTAATGACTGCTCAGAAAGAGAGAGATTTATACAATAACTATATGTTAAACGAGCCAAAGAAACAAATGCCCTCCCTCCTGCAGAAAGAATAAACCACTAAACTTTTGATTTTTCACAAATGGTTTCCATATACACAAATACGCATCTAGGGTAATAAAATGAACACACCACATGTTTTCATTATAATCATCAATTTCAATTTGTTAAGTACCCCCTTTCTTCTACCCCGTAGTAAATAACGATAGGTTTTATTTTTTTGCTTCTCTTTAAAGATTCAAAGTAGCTACGATATTGCAATTTATATACAATGTAGTAAATACATTAAAAGTACAACAAAAGAATACTTGCATTTTTACTAGATAGCGAGAATGATATTTTCAACAATTTCGATATGTGCTATCGTGAGAATTTGTCAGTAACGCAACATATACAAATTTCGTGAATGAATGAGTAGTGACGGGTTGATACTTATTCATGCGAAGATAAGGTATAGATTCAATTCGAGCAGTGAGCCATGACTAATTGTCAGTAACTGAACATATACACACATGTATACAAATTTCGTGAATCAATGAGTAGTGACTGGTTGATACTTATGCATACGAAGATTATTACATTTCAGGTATAGATCCAATTCGAGCAGTGAGCCATGACGAAAGGTCATGGACTGTTCTATTATCCAACATAGGGATGAGCATAACAATATTCGCCCGTTTTGATTATAAGTAAAATCCTGACACACCACCAGTTCGAAGGCAAAGTTAGCCGTTTAACAAGAGCGTTGAACTCGTAATGCTAAGGTACTGAGTTCGAGACGTAATGGATTACATGTACATATTTTTATGTTTTTTATGTTGTTTCTACGTAATTGTTAATCACGCAATGTCCTTAACTTTCGTGATTTTATATTTACCTGCAAAGGAATAAATGTGGCATACAAATGTAGAACGACGTATTATAGCATACACAGCCATGCAGTCGAGGTCGTATTATAGCGATAATGATGATTATGATGGCTATGATGATATATTATTATCTCTATTTCTGTCAAGGTTTTTGATGTTTATGTAATATAGTTATAATGAATATTAAAATGAAGAAAACAATGAAATCTAAAAATAAAACAAACAAATAAAATAATAAAAGCTTGAATAAATATATGCATACATACAAATAGATCAAAGCTAAGATGCTATTATCATACTTTTGAGTTTAAACCAATATGTATTCATATATTTAACTGTACCAAGGCGTTCCGAATTCCAAACAACATTTCTGGGAGATTATAAAAAGTGGTAGTAAAATGGGAGCGGGCCACGGTAGTAACGTCAATCTGACGTCGCTGTTTGGAGGGAAATGAGTAGGTTTGAAAACGTGAATAAATATTTTAACAACTGTTATATCAACTCAATTGTTGCATCAACTTCCCGAGACGCATCAACTTCTTAAAGATATTCCGTAGCATTTGTTCACCGAAATGTCTAACATGTTATGTGTAACACATGACAATTATTATGGGATAAAAAAAAACCACTCAAACTGTTCCTTTCAACGTCAGAACTGGCTCCTTTGCAAGTGACATTAGTTTTCTCCCCTCTAACCATAAACAAAAGTGTATGTATACATCGTTAGTGACTGCTTAACTCCTGGTGAACTCCACTGAATAAACATTTCAAATGACTATTTTGATTTTTGTCTACGTTGTGATATAATTTTACTATTTATTCATTTGACGTCATTTTTACCTGACGTTCATGCACGTCGCTTAACAACTTTACTATTTTGATGGGGTTTTTTTGGAACAACATCATTAAATTTTAATATTTATAACAACAAACAACAAATTTCGGTATCTTCTGTTTGTGTATATTTGAAATATACACAGCTTAAACTGGTATTTTCTTGTAAAATTATGCTGTGGCCCGCCTATACCTCAACTAGTTTCTATAACAACGATTTATAAATAAACTAATGAGAATATTAGAAATATTAATTCGCCATAAGGTAGAGCAAAAACAAATATACATATGGTATGAATTTCCGAAATATGTATTAACTAATACAAGAATCAATAAGACAGTTCTATTCCTTTTTGATTACCCCTCGTATAATAATATATACACAGATTTCCAAGTATGATTACCCTGTATCCTGTTTTACGTCTATTTATATACTGTATCATTTGCAATAAAATAACTATTTTGGAAGAAATTAATTAAAATATCCATTTTTAGTAGGGTACAAAAGCTCTAAAGGGACACACACGAATTTTTTTTGATCTCGTGCGCACGAGATAGTATCTCGTTCCCACGTCATAGTATCTCTATTTTTTTTATCTCGTACAAACGAAAAATTCGTATGTAATTTATAAAATGTGTGTGTCCCTTTAGAGCTGCCGTAGTAGGGAGTAGATTCCATGATACCATAAAGTTGATGATTAATGTTGATGATTAATGTAAAAAAAAACAAGATGTGTTTGTGAAACACTGATGCCCCCGAATGGCAACATCTAGGTCAAAGGTCACGGTCGCCAGGTCAAAAATGTTGGTACTGACAGAAAGGTCATGTCATAAGGAATACACATGTGAAATATGGTAGCCGTACCTGTTATGGTTCAAAAGTAGTGGTCAAGGTTAAAGGTTTTTTTCGAGAATGGCAACATCTAGGTCAAAGGTCAAGGTCGCAAGGTGAAAAAGTTTGATACTGACAGAAAGGTCATGTCACAAGGTATACACATGTGAAATATGGTAGCCTTACCTGTTATGGTTCAAAAGAAGTGGTCAATGTTAAAGTTTTTATCGAGAATGGCAACATCTAGGTCAACGGTCAAGGTCGCAAGGTGAAAATTGTTGGTACTGACAGAAAGGTCATGTCACAAGGTATACACATGTGAAATATGGTAGCCTTACCTGTTATGGTTCAAAAGTAGTGGTCAATGTTAAAGTTTTTATCGAGAATGGCAACATCTAGGTCAAAGGTCAAGGTCGCAAGGTGAACACTTTTGGTACTGACAGAAAGGTCATGTCACAAGGTATACACATGTGAAATATGGTAGCCTTACCTGTTATAGTTCAAAAGAAGTGGTCAAGGTTAAAGGTTTTTTTGAGAATGGCAACATCTAGGTCAAAGGTCAAGGTAGCAAGGTCAAAAATGTTGGTACTGACAGAAAGGTCATATCACAAGGAATACACATGTGAAATATGGTAGCCGTACCTGTTATGGTTCAAAAGTAATGGCCAAGGTTAAAGTTTTTTTCGAGAATGGCAACATCTAGGTCAAAGGTCAAGGTCGCAAGGTCAAACATTTTGGTACTGACAGAAAGGTCATGTCACAAGGAATACACATGTGAAATATGATAGCCGTACCTGTTATGGTTCAAAAGTAGTGGTCAGGGTTGAAGTTTTTTTTCGTGCAGACAGACAGACAAACAGACGTGCAGACAGGCCAAAAACTAGATGCCCACCGAATCGGTGATTCCGGGGCATAAAAAGGTTGTCAATTTTAATTCCGCTGAATGCGTTTCAGCTAAAATATCGCAATGTCCGTTCCGACGCGGGACATCGGTATTTACACAAAATCGGCTCCACATATTTTATTGAAATTCTGGTAATTTATAGTAGAAAGGGTGATCGTAATGATATGTATTTGTTTAAAAAATATCTCAGGTAAATGCTTATTAAATTAAAAATTATGCAATTACTTCGAAAATATTCCAGCGAAATTTTCATTAAAATCGGGTATTTGTATCTGAATCGTCATGGCTGATACATAAAATTTATATCATGACACAGGTAACCTTATACTATAATTCGGTGTTATTGGTTTTTCAATACAAATTCAAACAAGACAGTGGTAGCGATTTCTTTGACCACGCTGTTATTGTCACAAAAACATACGTTTTGACGTCGAAAACGACGTTATTTTTTCTGTTCGTGTTCTTATGACAGTTGGTATGTTCATATCGTAATTAAGAGACTATATGTAGGACTATTTGGCTAATTCTGGTATCATTATGAAGGTAAAAGGTTGATATTTTAGGAAATACAAAAACCTGAAAAATAATTTTGCGTCACTAATACAGGTTTTGTCGTGGACTGGATAATATACATTACATACAAATCAATGCTTCAGAGCAACTCACAATATACAATGTACACAAATTTGACAACAATTCTTAATACGGACAATACATGTAGATATGTAAATAGTTATTTACCAAGTAGCATACTTTATGAATTATATTAGTGTCATATATAATATATATATATATTAGGGATGGCAACGAATACCAAAATTAGTATTCGAATATTCGATCACAAGATATTCGAATATTCGAATATTCGACCCATTTGTTCGACTTTGTTTATCCAGTGTACTCGCATTTGACGTTTCCGTTACACCGATGAATTCGTATGAAAAAAATGTTCGTGAAAAATACGTTGGTAAAGTGCGCAGATTTTAATTTATTGATCCCATTCTTAATGTATTGTTCGAAACATTTAGCTTGATTACTCTGTTTACAACTGAGGTTTAATATTTCTCTTGCTGCATATAACTGAACTATTGTTGAAATGCTTTTGTAAATGACATATAGATGTTTGTTTCTTCTGCATATTAGTTACAGAAGGGTTATCTATGGATCAAGATGGATGTTTGTTTCGTAGATGATTGCGGAGGTTGGTTGTAGTTTCCTGGTAGGACAGCTCCGCCTCACACAGAGTACATGTAGCTATTTTCTCAGATCAGCGGAAATACTTCCAAACTACATACGGCGTAACAGGCATTGTTGAAATCAAATATTACGTAGTTTCAGAACTGATGTGGCAATGCAAATCGCATTTGGGTGTATTTATGAAAATAATGAATTACAATAATAATCTAGATAAAAAAAGGTTTTATTTCAACAGTTTGATACTTGAACAAATAATTAATGAACTTCAAACACGTGCTACATATCTGCATGTTCGCACTTACCAATCTAGGCTTCTTTTATTATACAACTTGTGAAATACACCGCTAGTTAATTAGTAACAGCTTGATAGGATAATAACACCGCCAATATTGTCTGATTGCCTTATTCTAAAAAGCAATACCTACATAGAATACACTATAGTTAAGACCTAATAACACTGTGTTATTAGGTCTTTGACATATTGACACTTTATACACTATACGTAAAATAGACCATCGGTAACCCTTTATTTACAGCTTATGAAAAAAATAAACATGAAGAAATTTATTTTTTATTTTTTAGTGTTGAAAATCCTGATTTCATCGAATATTCGAACCATTATATAGTATTCGAATATTCGACCGTATGATCAAATATTCGAATATTCGAATATTCGTTGCCATCCCTAATATATATATATATATATATATGCACTTATTTCATCCTAATTAATGCAATTTAATATGTTCTATTAAATGATTTGTTCATTTGAAGTATTCTTAAATATCAGTTATTAGAAGTTGTTTTCAAATAAGTCTCTCTTCAAATACAAATGTCAGATATCTAGCCAGGATTTGAATTAAAATTTTGTTTTGACATTGCATTATCCTATTAAACAGATGTTTTGTTGGTAAATTATTATTTGCATTGTGTGGAAAGTGACGTATTCTTAAGTTATCATATAACGGACACATCAATACAACATGTACATCGTCTTCAATAATGTAAGTATTTGTATCTAAACAATAAATACAAACTCTAAACATTTTCTCAATATTGTCATGGCGTCCTCTTTCTATAGCTAAACTGTTATTAGAGGACCTTAAATGTATGTTCGTCGATATATATAAGGCATTTCAATCGTTAGGTATTTTTTCCATGTCCAATAATGACTTGAAATCTTTGTAGTAGTTACGCTTTTGAAGAGTTACACATACCTGTGTACCACTTCTGTATTGAAATATCAATAACTCGTTGTTTAAATGCTTTTATAACAGAGAATACTTCGATTGTGATGCAAGTGTGTTTTATTTGTTAAAAGTCATTCAACAATGCATTCAGTTATACAACACAGACAGAGTTTCTAGCTCTGTCAACTGAAACAGTAGCTTTCGTAGTACTATCCAAACAACCAAGAGAATTTAAAGAGTGGGTTTGACTATTGTCAATTGAGAATTGGTAGTGAACCGACAGGAACTCGTACACTGATCTCAGACCTTTATGAGGTCGCTATATAATCACAAACCACACAGGTTTTAGTAAATCGGAAATAAGATCTCGTTCAACTGATACTATCAGCAAAGCCAAATCTAAATTCATGCAATTTATTTTCCTTCGATATAATTTATTTTCCGGATTTGTTCCTAAGTTTGTAAGCAATCGATGCACCCGGTGGCATTCACATAATCAACAAGTTCCGTAGAAATAGTTTTCGTGTAGCAAAGCAGATAAGACTCCAACAATATTTCATACATGTACATGTGTGCGTATATCAGCACAACCCTGATATCTTGTTCAACACGCTGTGCCAGTTTAAAATGCACCACCATTCGAAGTAGTACTCGAGGGCTTGGCTTGAAACGGTTGTAACTCAAAACCTATTTGGAAAACCCTGAATTAGGGGAAATTTTGACCCTTTTGTAAACAATGCAAATTTAGGTGCCATTGCTCAAAACGAGCAATGGCACCTAAATTTACATTGTTTACCAAGAAAAATGATTTAACGCTTATAAAGACTTTGAGGCGAAGTGATTAACCTTGGTAAAAAAAATACAAATTTTAGTTACAACCGTTTCACACCAAGCCCTCGTACTGCTTTACAGGTAGAGTTATACGGTGAAAGGCTTAAAACGTAAGCAAGCCATTTTGAGAAAAGTAAAAATAACGTTGCTGTAAATTTTGTTTGAGTGTCTAGCATAGATTATGATGTCGACCTCATTTCAACAATTAGTAACACATGTCTTCTTCTGATGTCCATTACGGCGTCAATATTCGTCTTACGAAGTTCACAAACATATCAAACAAAACTAGACAGGTTGGACTTTATGAAAATGTGAAAATCCCAAAATCGAAGAAGTTGTCAATATCACCGGTTTTCTCGTGGAGTGGCCCATATATATTTACTAATTTTAAAAAACGTTGTGGGAAAAGGAAAAACACGTTGACAAGATGTTGATCCGTAGTAACACCCGCTCTACTCACTACGTTACAAAACGTCTTCATTGGAAGCTTTATAAATCCATCACTTCGACAAAATGAAAATCGGATGAGGATAGGGAATATTGCATTTAACCTTGGAACAATTGGTATTTTTTACAAAAGAGAAATCGAAATTCATCCTGTAAAGGCTTTCTTGACCAATGTAGATCCAGACCTGTCTGCAAATCTACGCAGTTTGATCAGGCTGTTCACGTTATTAATTAGTCAATGGAAGGTTCAAAGAAGATTTTTAAATCAGTTTCCGTTTATATCAGTCGGTATTGACGCGGACAGGGGCGTAGCTCTTTTCTCAAAATGCCCCAAAATGCAGCTGAAGCGATAGACATTTGCGTAATGTATCGACCAGATCAGCCTGCGCTGTTCGCGTAAACTGATCCGGCCGACACATTCCGTCTTAGGGGGATAGATGTATAGAGTAGTGATTCCTGAAACAGAAAATCCACAGGAGGCGAAAAGTGTCTATCCGGGTAGGCCTGTGTGGCATGCTTAGGCTGATCCGGGTCGATACTTTACGCAGAGTCCACAATGTTGATTTTCTCACGAGACGGCCTACACATTGATTATTGCGAAGAAACGCCCCTGGCGGAGGTAGGTATTTTCCCACACGTGTAATAATTATGTTGATGTGGGTGGGGTTTTTTACAACCTCGGGTGCGGGAGTTCGCGGGTTCGATCCCCGGCCGGGTCATACCAAAGATTTTTAATAAATGGAACTAAATGCTGCCCTCCTTGGCGTTCAGGCTTTCGGGGTAAGCATTACGACTGACTGGCTGGTGTCAGGATAAATGGACCAGTAGTACTGGTAACCTATCCAGGAAGAGGCGTGATATAACTGACAAATTGTTGAAAGCGGCGTAAAACACCAATCAATCAATGTTTTTCTAAAGCACCGCCTTATTGCAACTGCAATTAAGTTGTAAACATTGGTCGAATGTATCTTTAGGAGTTACTCTTCGTTATTAAGATTGATTGATTGATTGGGGTTTAACGCCGTTTTTAACAATTTCTCAGTCATATCACGGCGGCCAGTTCACCTACTCATGTGTTTCCTGGTTTTCTCACACCAGTACTCCACACAACAATCTTCCCAAGCAACTGGCTGCTTTTCCACATAGACTTAGTCCATTGATAGACATCTACGTAATGTATCGACCAGATCAGCCTGCGCTGTCCGCGCAGACTGATCCGGCCGACACATTCCGTCTTAGGGGGATATATGTATAGAGTAGTGATTCCTGAAACAGAAAATCCACAGGAGGCGAAAAGTGTCTATCCGGGTAGGCCTGTCTGGCATGCTTAGGCTGATCCGGGTTGATACTTTACGCAGAGTCCACAATGTTGATTTTCTCACGAGACGGCCTACACATTGATTATTGCAAAGCTACGCCCCTGCAATTAAGCTCCGAACAAAGGTAGCAAAGCTTTGTGAAAATTGAAATGCAAATAAACGTTGAATGGGTTTTTTTTACACCCCTTTCCCACATACATATGCATTTTGACGTCTCTGGCAGAAGACGAATTTTGAAAACATTGTGACTAGAGAAGAAATTGCTCATAATGAGCAATTACTCCTTTCAGCTCAATATTTCCACTTTATTCAATACTTATACTTTCGTGTAAAGAGTTTGTCCATTGTTTTGCTTAGAAAGTTTCAAAGACGTTTGCTGCACAACTGTTATATATGGGAAAAGGTTAAAGTTGAACCATCGATCAGCGAAATATCTTCCCGCAATTAGACACGCTTTGTGAACATCTTGGCTTAATAATGAAAACTCTCCATTTAAACTATATATGATGTAAATATATAGACTTATAGGAGACAATTCATTCCCTCATTGCCGTTCACAAGATACCACACTTTTAGTCTTACAGTCTACTTCACCGCTTTTCAAATCGACCAAATCTTCAGCATACGTAGTCGAAAGTACCTAGGCAAAATAATGAAAATCTCTATCGATAAAAGTTTAATTATTGAATAAAGTAGCTCAGTCGGTATCGACGACCGGCTGTCAATCAAGGGGATGTGAGTTCGAATCCAAGCTCGGTCAACACTCTTTCAAACGATTGACTAAAGTCACTGGGACAAGCGTCATTCGTCTTCCAACAATGGGTACTGCAACCGGTTGCTTGGGCAGACTGTTGTTTGGAGTATTTCTATAAGAAAGCGTGGAATCACTTGGACAGTGTGAACTGGTCGCCGCGATATGATTAAACAATTGTTGAAAACTGAGATTAACCCCAATTAATCTGCTTGTGAGACGAAACGGTTAATTGTATATCAATTCACATTTAACTACATATGGATTGTGATAGCGAGTAGGCTTAGGTTGAAAGGCAGGACTGTTCACGAGAAACCTAATTATCGGGATTCTGCAACGGCCAGCGAAGGGAGGAGATCACAGCCTGCGATCAGAGTCATTCCTGCGCGCCAGTCAGTCTGTTTCAAACACTCTTGTGGGGAGAAACGAGTTGTAAGAAAGTTATTAAGAATTCAGAGGTCCAGATAAGCTCTTGTTCCCTGAATTTCTCTCTTATTATTAAAGCAAACCCTATGTTGTGAGTACTTAAAAGAATCGTCTCGCTGAGACGATTCTTTTAAGTACACACAACATTGGGTTTGCTTTAATAACAAGCATTTTAGAACATGCAAAACGCCCCTTATCTAGAGCTCAAACACTCTCGTGGGGAGATAGGAGTTGTAAGAAAGTTATTAAGAATTCAGAGGTCCAGATAAGCTCTTGTTCCCTGAATTTCTCTCTTATTATTAAAGCAAACCCTATGTTGTGAGACGATTCTTTTGAGAACACACAACATTGGGTTTGCTTTAATAACAAGCATTTTAGAAACATGCAAAACGCCCCTGATCTAGAGCTCTGTAAGATAGGCACACCAGAGCTGTAGATAAGAAGAGTAGTTCACATCCCCAGATCCTTACTTGATCCTCAAACCCTATGATGTGGTTACTCACAGTGAGACGATTATGTTGAGTACTTACCACTAAGGGTTAAGCTGATTCACAAAAGAGATAATATTGGGAAAAGATCAAGAGCCTCCCCATTGTCTAGCCCTCCGAGTTGACATGTCCTTGTTTAGTGCAACACTATTAATTACACAATATTCATGTAATACGGTCTTTTGTAATGTAATGTAATTATGGAGACCAATTGCTCTGATTGAGCATAAGCTTTTTTAGCTTCTATATGCCCATTTGGTAGTGTACATTATATCGTGTGCAAGCATCTGACAGATAATTTCAAGAGACATAGTTAGATGCAAGGTACAAGATAGTCCGGTGCGATACGCTAGCTCTTTCCGAAAAGACTCCTTGGTTCTTTGACTAGCTCAGTGTAAAGCTCTGATGCACGCGATGCACTTTTCCCTGGAAAGGACCAGTACTTGACCTCTAGTTGAGTGGGAGTCACTTAAAAGCACCTCAGAACAGAACCCAGACCTCTGGAGTAATAGTCCAGTTGATTAACCACTAGATCATCGGGTCCCCATTGTAAATAACAGATATGCTATCACTGGCATTTAGCTTAATAACATGCTCATATTCAATCAATGTTATTGTCTTGTCACTTTTATTCGCATTACATACACAGCTCAGTTGTCCCATCACAAATCTCGTTAACACCAGACATTAACTTTCGCTGAAGTAGCAAGCGCTCGTCAAGATCTGATGACGTCTCAGATTGACCATTGCATCAGCCAATCAAACTGTCGTCTACTATATCATTAGGCATCAACAGGGGAGATAACCCGTATAAATAATCGAAATAGACAAGCGGTGATTGTCGAGTGTCCCGATGAAATTAATATATTTAAATGTGAATGGTCAATTCTAGACGACCCTTTAGGCTGTGTTGTCAGATGCAATATACGTACAGCGAAATCGTTTGGTCTGATTTTAACATTCATCTACAACAGATCTGCAGCAGACAATGACAATCATTAACGTTTTTATAATGCATACATATTTTCACATTTGGATTGTTGTTGTGTTATCTGGGGAAATTGCACAAATAAACTTGAAAACAAACTAGTGAAACTTCAGAAAAGGGCTGCCAGGGTAATCATTGATTGTGAATTTACCAACCCTTCATCTTTAATGTTTGCTGAACTTAAATGAATGACATTTCCCGAACGAGTTATTTATCAGAAAGACATTCAATTGTTTAAAACATTACGTGGAAATGCCCCTGATTACTTAAGGACACCATTTCCTTTTACATCTAATATTCATGCAAGACCCTAACGTTCATCAGACACCAAACCTAACTTGGAATATATCGAAACACATTAAATTTTATATTTTCCAGTTCATCAGTTTTGAATTCCTTCCTTCATATATTCAAAACTCAACGTTTATTCAGCATTTCAAATCCAATATTTACATTAGATAAACCAATCTTATTTCGATAAGGTCTGTAGTACAATTGTATTTCATTAAACTTTGCACCATATTTGGATCTGTGGCTGTTCTACGATACAGTAATGGACATGTCCATTTTAAGTCCATATTTATATATGCATGTATAATTGTAACATGAGTTGTTCATATGTAACAAACGTTTGTTCATGTTTCGTTTCATTTTGTTTATGTTTGAGGCCCTCATTAAAGATTGACTTGCTTACATGTGCTATGTCAAATGAGTGTCCACTCTAAATAAACCTTTATTATTATTATTATTATTATTATTATTATTATAACAATCTTGAACACATCAAGTCAAAAATATGAGCAATGTCTCCTTTTTTGTCACACTGTTTTCGAAACTCTTCTGCTGCAGAGGCGCAGAAAGCGTCTATATATGGGAATGGGTAAATGAGATTGCATCGGTGTTGCGTGCAATCATAGTAAATGTACACACTGAAGTTGTATTATTATAGTAGTCCTAATCGGAACGACGATACGATTATCTACCTTCCTGTTTACACAAATGTCATGTACTAACGGACGAGACGATTATCTATCGTCCTGTTTACACAATGCCTGTTTACACAATGTACTAACGACGAAGTATAATTTAAAGCTGCTGAAGACCAGAAAACAGATATTAAAGTCAAAGTTTAAAAACTTTTCAAAAAGTTGTTTTGAAATATAAGAAGCCTAATTCTGGGATAAAATTAGAGTTATATTTTCACTTTCCAGGACCATAAACATCTACATACTGATAGTTACGCTTCATTTTTACTGGGTGGACATTTTCATGTCTTTTAATTGATCGATTGTCAACATGTATTGCCAAACTAGTTTTGAACTACTTATTACTTACTTTGTGTTCGCTATTATCAAAAGTATCAACATTTCAAAATGTTGATCTCCATCTGGAGTTCAGCACATTTAACACTTTCCTCATATAGACGCTTTCTGACGCCTCTGCAGCAGACGGCTTTTTGAAAACATAGTGACAAAAGAAGAAATTGCACAAAACGTGCAATTTCTCTTTCTTGCCACAATGTTTTCCACTTTTAGTCATAGGTTACCCATTCAATTATAGAGATTTTCTACTTTTGACAAAATATGTTCAAAGTAGTCAGCTGCAGAATTGTCGTATGAGGGAAAGGGTTAACACTATGAACCTGATACCGATTTTGGGGGATATACTGTAAATAAAGTTTTTTATTTTCAAGGGTACACAGTTTAATTCATACACCTGAAATATTGTTGAAAGCGGCGTAAACCCAATAAATAAATAAATTAATTAATTAATTCATACACTCAGCACATGTTAAATGAAATATAAGTTAATTGATATACATGTATACATATAATGAATACCACGCTGTATTATACATAATTCATAGAAACATATGAAAGGGGGGGGGGGGGGGGGGGGGGGGGAGGAAAAATGCAAAAACAAAACAGCCACACTAATATGAGCAGTCCCGCGAGAAAAGCTAACATTATGGACTCTGCGTAATGTATCGACCCAGATCAGCCTAAGCATTCGCGCAGGCTAACCAGGACAGACACATTCGCCTCTGTGGATTTTCTGTTTCAGGAATCATTACTCTATACCTCTTCCTTCAGACGGAAGGTGTCGACCGGATCAGTCTGCGCGGACTCATATTCGTAGCGGTAATATTCCACATCTTAACTGGACCAGACCAATGCGCGGTAATTTTTCTTAGATTTAATTCTAAATATCTTTCACATGAAAATTCTCTTTTAAAGAGTGTTATAGCTCCGGAGCTTAGGCAATTGCATACACAATTGAACATAACAGTCGATTGTTTTCGGATAGACTAAATACTGTTGGCAAATCAGTGTCAAGAAGATATCTGATAAATTGCTCTTTCTGTCGAAATCTCTAACAAGGAGCAAACATGTCATTAGTAGTCTACAGTAAAAACTGATGTTTTCACAAGTGTGGCGAATGGTT
>JASEVX010000007.1:52414358-52569311 GCA_031761405.1 Serripes groenlandicus | reverse complement strand
ACATTTCGCCTCTTGTGGATTTTCTGTTTCAGGAATCATTACTCTATACCTCTTCCCTTCAGACGGAACGTGTCGACCCGGATCAGTCAGGGATTTTACTGATATATGGGCCGTGCCGCGAGAAAACCAACATCGTTGACTCTGTGTAAAGCTTCGACCCGGATCAGCCTAAGCATGCTGCGCAGGCTTACCCGGATAGACACTTTTCGCCTCCTGTTGATTTTTTGTTTCAGGAATAATTACTCTATACCCCTATCCCCTATGACAATATATCGGCCCGGATCAGTCTGCGCGCACTGCGCAGGCTGATCTGGGTCCATACATTACACAGAGGCCATAATGTTGGTTTTCTCGCGGGACGGCTCATAAAGGAGCATTTTATTAGTCGCCGGGCAGAAGCCCGCGACTTCTATTTTTAATAGCTTTTCGGAAATCACATGGGAGGGCGGCTTATTATTAGAAAGAAACAAATCTAGATGATTTGAACATATTACAATTGTGGTTGTTTACGAACACTAATAAATGACACATCTAAAATGAAATAAATATTCCGATTTTTTAATGTTTGCAGTTTTTTTTATTTCACTCGCATTTAAGTTTTTTGTCTTATTTACGAAGACAAAAGTGGTCCCTTCAAGACGTGAACCAACACCCCCTAATGCAGACTCTAATGTGTCATCATTGAGGTCAATTTCGGATTCTCATTTTAATAGCAATTTTAACTTACTAAATGTTGTTTTCATGTTCAAAGAGATGTCTTGATTTGTGTAGAATTCATTTAATAATGTTAATCCATGAATATCTAAAGTAGGAACTGTTTCTAAGCTAAATATAGACCCTATTCTGTTGTGTAGTTTCGTGACCTTTAACATCGATTTTCGCGCATGCGCATTTCGATATGAAAAAGCGAGTGATATTATTTTATTTTAGACAAGTACAAGACGAATGTTTGACGCAAAGCGTCAAAGAGAACCCGCAATATTTCGTTGTACATGTAGAAATAAGAAAAAAAGAACATTTTTAAATCCACAAACAATAGAACAATTTAAACTGTAGACGGTAATGCTGATATATTTCTCCTTTTGAAGACTTTTGTTTTCTTCAAATTACCTCCCTTTAAAGCAATACCAGGATATTTACCTTGTGATTCGAATAAGATTGACAAACATTGAAATTATATGAATGAATACTATTATTTAAATAAGTAACAACAGCAAAATTAAATTTAAGCCAAGATAAATGTGTACACATTTCGTTAATTTTTTATAGATACCCTAATGTATATGTATGAATATAAAATTTATAACCAAATGTTTGAATAGACTAAGGAAAGTCAAGAATACATTAATAAATCAATGCAGTCTTTTCCGGCGACATTGATGCCTTGCATCAACTTTCTCTTGTTACTGTATTATATCTTTATTTCCTCGGATCACCGAAGATAGTACAAAGTATAAAGCAGCAATACAAAGTTGACAGAAAGTTGACACAAACATTAAACAAAAAATGACAAATATTGAATATATAACACATTTACACAAACATTATTTATAATATGTTGATTGAGGAAGCACTTATACACTAAATACATGTACAGAAACATACACTTACTGTATGTATCCCTGCACATGTGCAGACACGTTTGTGAATAGACATGAATATATACAATGAGTACAAAGTTTACATTCATTCACGTTCTAAGCCCGAAAACAGAGTCAGTTATTGGATGTGGTTATTTGTGAGAACTCTGGATATTCTACCCGAATGAGTAGATTGATTGATTGATTGGGGTTTAACGCCGTTTTTTAATAATTTCTCAGTTATATCACGGCGGCCAGTTCACCTACTCATGCATTTCCTGGTTTTCTCACACCAGTACTCCACACAACAATCTTCCCAGGCAACTGGCTGCTTTTCCACATAGACTTAGCCCATTGGTGGAAGACGAATGACGCATGTCGCATTGCATTTTGTCAATCGTCGGAAAGAAAGATGGCCGAGCCGGGAATCTAACTCACAACCCCTGCATTGACAGCCCGCGTCGCTACAGACTGAGCTACCGGGGCTCGGCTCCGAATGAGTACAACAACACTCAGAGTATTCATACATTTGACTGTCTTTCTTGGGTTTGTTTGAATAAGTTCAATACATTTCTCCTGATAAGACATTAACATAAACTGGTTGTTAAATATATCATTGTAAATAATATTGAGCCGTCCCGCGAGAAAACCAACATGATGGCCTCTGCGTAATGTATCGACCCAGATCAGCCTGCGCAGTCCGCGCAAACTGATCCGGGTCGACACCTTCCGTCTCAGGGGGATATAGGTATAGAGTAATGATTCGTGAAACAGAAAATCCACATGAGGCGAAAAGTGTCTACCCGGATAAGCCTGCGCGGCATGATTAGGCGGATCCGGGTCGATACTTTACGCAGAGTCCACAATGTTGGTTTTTTCGCGGTACGGCTTATATTATTTCTATTTTTGTCATATAATTTACACCGCAATAGGAAGTACTCTTCACTGTCTATTTCCTGATAGCATATACGTACACACGATATCCCTCTTATATACGTCCCTGCTGACAGTTACAAACTTTGCACTGTATATAGTCAAATACGGCCTGTCTTTATGCGAAGCGGTAATATTCCACATCTTAACTGGACCAGACCAATGCGCGGTAATTTTTCTTTAGATTTAATTCTAAATATCTTTCACATGAAAATTCTCTTTTAAAGAGTGTATAGCTCCGGAGCTTAGGCAATTGCATACACAATTGAACATAACAGGTTCGATTGTTTTCGGATAGACTAAATACTGTTGGCAAATCAGTGTCAAGAAGATATCTGATAAATTGCTCTTTCTGGGTCGAAAATCTTCTAACAAGGAGCAAACATGTCATTAGTAGTCTACAGTAAAAACTGATGTTTTCACAAGTGTGGCGAATGGTTTGACAATCGCCACAATGCTAACAGAAACAACAACAACGAAAAATATTTACATAGTCGGTTTTGAAAAGCCCGTTGATATTTATTTTCCTTATCTCAAGTAGATTTAGGCTACATATTTAGTATCTATATGTGTATATCAAAAATAGTTTAAATCTGTCCTGGAAGATATATATCTTATGAGGATTCGTGTTTAAGTCATTGAATACGTTTGTTTTGAACAGCAGCCCACTATTTTCTTTTATCTTGAAGATCGCCAAGCTTGCCTGCCATCCTTCATATTAGGGAAGGGAGAGTAATGGCGGATATTTTAATAAATGGGACAGTTACTAATCTGATGGAGAATTCTGCTAGAACGCAAAACCTATATCGAGGGCTTGGCGTGAAACGGTTATAACTAAAAGCCTATTTTAAAAACTCTGCTTTAGGGGCAATTTTGACCCCTTTGTAAACAATGCAAATGTAGGTGCCATTGCTCAGAACGAGCAATGGCACCTAAATTTTCATTGTTTACCAAGACAAATTATTTAACGCTTATGAAGACTTTATGGCGACGTGATTACCCTTGTTAAAAAAATTATCAATTTTAGTTACAACCGTTTCACGCCAAGCCCTCGATATGTTCACTGCATTTCTGGGATTGTTCGGAATTTGTCATTCTGAGTCCTAACGAATCACTGCTATATGTATGCTAAAGTACATTCGTTGTCTCTGCAAAGTTCTGCACCGGTCACTCGGTGTTCTAGTTCATTGCTTTGATCTTCTTGCTATGGTAGATAATATAAAATTGTGAACACGCAACAGTTAGAAGATTCATGTTAGCAGAATTCTTTTGGAGTAGAATGTTCCTTGTCTAAGCTATACGAAATGTGCAAGCGTTTGTTGGTACATTAGCCTGTCACTTGCAAGAATGTGGAGATATTCGTAGGTTTCAATCTCTACATTTAAGAAGGGTGTTAACCCTTTCCCTCATACGATAATTCTGCCGCAGACGACTTTGAACATATTGTGTCAAATAAATTAGAAAATCTCTATAATTGAATGGATAACCTATGACTTAAAGTGGTTAAAAAAGTGTGGCAACAGAATAAATTGCTCGTTTTGAGCAATTTCTTCTTTAGTCACTATGTTTTCAAAAAGCCTTCTGTTGCAGATGCGTCAGAAAGTGTCTGTATGGGGAAAGTGTTAATTAAATAGTCTTTTTAATATAATATATACTATTGTTAAGGATGTACTGAACTGAAAAGTGGATTTTCATAATATTTAACTTTTGTTGTAACCTTTTTTTTTTTTAAAGTTTGATGTTTGTTAAATAAAAAAAATAAAAAAAAATGGTAGGGTAGTGGGCTTTATTTTTTGCTAGATCAATTTATGAAAGCCTTATGATATGCATTTTTTTGCTATTTCAGCACATGAACAAAAAAAGTGTTCACGCAAATTGCCAATATTTGAAAGATGATATGCTAATTGTTTGTCTTCTTGTGGTTTAAATCTCATTCTGAAGTTATTTTATCCATATCTTTGTAAGTTCGTGTGATACGTTGTAATTAAACCTAAAAAATAGACACTTTGTTTCCCTAATGAGAACCCATATTTGTCAGGTGTAAGAATAGACAAATTTAAAACTTTGAAATAACGGAAAAACATATATATATAATATTTAACATTTTCTGAAACTTCTTCAGGTTATTGCAATAACTATCATTTATCAAAATTGAAAAAGAAAAGTATATGTCATTGGGCAAAATTTTCAGTTTTTCTTGTCTGAATGGCTAAAAAATGTTAAAATATGAATAAATATTTATTTATTTTTCAAACATATCTTCAAATGTCATAAAGGTTTTCCAATATTTTCTACTTTTTTTCAAAACAATATGATACTATACAAGTTATAGATTAAAATTGATATATATAGACTTTAATATGTTCTTTTTACCAAGTTATATTTCTTAATCAAACATGGCTCCTGGACAGCGGCTCACGAAAAATTAGGCCCTTTGTCTAAAACAAATTTAAACCACTTTGTTTTAAATTTTTAAGCATTATAAAAAGGTATAAAGACTAAAAAGGTATTAATTGTCAACAAAATTAGAAGATTTAATAACAATGTAACCTTTTTTTTTTTTTTCTTAAATTTCAACTTCTCAGTTCAGTACATCCTTAAATGAACATTAGTGAATAATCTGGCATTACTAGGCTTGCACTAGAATTCACATTCCCACTTCAGATCATATAAGACGATTGATTCCAGAAGTGCTGACATACATCATTAAAACAAACACCATTGTGTCCAGGTGTCGAATCCGTTACCATGGTGTTAACTAGTATATGCGCTAGCATATAATGATATCTGTCTGAAAGTTGTTTTGAATAAGATATTGGTTTTTTTTACTTTCGACATGTGATCTTCGTTTCTAAATACTTAATCAGGGACACTATATTACATTTGGCAAATGGCCGTGATCTTTTTTTAAATTCATCGCATTTTTTCACAGATTTTCACAAACAATTCTAGATAATTCTCGGCAACCATCAGGTATAATCAAATGATTAAAACAAAGATTGATCATTCAACATTTATAATATAACATTTAAATGTGTTTATAACGGCAATATAGAACAAAACATGGTCCTCTGTAGAGCCTGTATTCTTCGTTTTGACTTTTTTGACCACAATTTTGTTAAATTTCATCGCATTTTTTGTCATTTTTTCTCCAACAATATTAGATTCTTCCTTGCATACAACATGTTTATAAAACTAATTTAAATCAAGATTGATCATTTAACATTTATAATCTGAGGTTTAAATGTATTTATAAAGGCAACATTGAACAGCAAATGATGTTTTGCATAGCCCCGATTCGTCATTTGGCAAATGGCCATGATCTTTTTTAAAATTCATCGCATTTTTACACAGATTTTCACAAACAATTCTAGATAATTCTCGGCAACCATCAGGTATAATCAAATGATTAAGACAAATATTGATCATTCAACATTTATAATATAACATTTAAATGTGTTTATAACGGCAATATAGAACAAAAAATGGTCCTCTGTAGAGCCTGTATTCTTCGTTTTGACTTTTTTGACCACAATTTTGTGAAAAAAATCGACTTTAGAAACTAATTGCAATAACTTTCATTTGTTGTTTAAATACAAGCTCAAAATTAATGTAAATGTAAGAAATATAGATCGAAATTATGTAATGTACTTACATTCTTGGTTATTCCTATTTAAACTAATGATTTTTAATAAAACAGCACATCGAAAAAGAATTTACGAAGTGGATAATGACCAGAGGGGCTAATGTCCGCTTTTCTTATAGAGAGTCGAAGATAACGGAACTTATCGATGCGTTTCATATCCCTGTAATATAGTGTCCCTGACTTAATCTACTATTTATTGTGGGGTTTTACGCCGTTTTCAACATTATTTCAGTTATGTAACGTAGATATAACATTCATTCATCATCCCTGGGTAAAGAATAGACCAGTACTAGTCTCGGGGATGTGAGCGAGTTTCTGGTTAACCCTTTCCCTCATACGGCTATTCTGCAGCAGACGACTTTGAACATATTTTGTCAAAACATAGAAAATCTCTATAATTGAATGGATAAGCTATGACAAAAAGTGGACAACATTGTGGCAAAAGGAGAAATTGCACGTTTTGTGTTTTCAAAAAGCCGTTGCTGCAGAGGCGTCAGAAAGCGTCTATATGAGGGAAAGGGTTAAGTCCTTTTTACCGATAAAGAGGGCCGTCTTATCACATTTATAAACATTTAACCCTTTCCCACATACAACAAATCTACAGAAGACAACTTTCAAACATCTTAGCTCAAAATATCTATAAATAAAGGTTTCATTACCGAAATAAGTTGAAAACATTGTGGCAAAAGGAGAAATTGCTCGTTTTGAGCAAATTCTCCTTTTGTCACAATGTTTTCAAAAACCTTCTGCTGCAGATGCGTCATAAAGCGTCTGTAAGTCGGAAAGGGTTAGTTAAACTGGGTCATACATTGTGACGCCATCCATACATTTTGGTTTGTCCTAGCAGTTAAACTGTTTTAATGTTAACACGATAAATGAAATGGCCTGACCCTGACCGCGGTGCAAAGATAAAAAGAATTAGGCCATACGTGTGAATAACCCTTTCCCACACATACATACGGACGCTTTCTGACGCCTCTGCAGCAGATGACTTTTTGAAAACATAGTGACAAAAGAAGAAATTGCTCAAAACGAGCAATATCTCCTTTTGTCACGGTGTTTTCCACTTTAAGTCATAGGTTATCCATTCAATTAAAGAGATTTTCTATTTTTAGACAAAATATGTTCAAAGTCGTCTGCTGCAGAATTGTCGTATGAGGGAAAGGATTAAGGATGGTTCTCCTCATTTAGAAAATCATTTAACCGTTTCCCACATATGACAAATCAGCAGCAGACGACTTTGAAAATATCCTGGCAATGATATGAAACGTCTATATAAATGAAAGTATAATAATTGAAAAGAGTTGAAGACATTTTGACAAACATAGAAATTGCTCATTATGAGTAATTTCTCCTTTTGTCACATGTTTTCAAAAGTCATCTGCTGCAGAGGCGGTAGAAAGCGTCTGTATGGGAGGCAGCAACAAAGTGAATAACTCTTTCCCACATACAGACGCTTTATGACACATCTGCAGCAGACGACTTTTGAAGACAGCCTGACAAAAGAGTAAATCTCTCATTACTAGGTATGTCTCCTATTGCCAAAATGTTTTCAACTCTATTCAATAATAACATTTTCATTTATAGAGATTTTTCTTTAATTTTGCCTTGATGTTTTAAAATACGTCTGCTGCAGATGTGTTGTATGTGGGAAAGGGTTAATTATATGCTGTTTTTCCTAGCATATATTCATAAAACAAACCACACATGTGAAGAACATTCTTGAACGCCATAATGATCGATACAGTTAACACTGACGCTTTCTGACGCCTCTGCAGCAGACGGTTTTTTGAAAACATAGTGACAAAAGAAGAAATTGCTCAAAACGAGCAATGTCTCCCTTTGTCACAATGTTTTCCACTTTTAGTCATAGGTTATCCATTCAATTATAGAGATTTTCCAATTGTTGACAAAGTATGTTCAAAGTCGTCGGCGGCAGAATTGTCGTATGAGGGAAAGGGTTAACTCTTGCCCTCATAAAACACATCTGCATTAGACGACTTCGAAAACAGCTAGGCACAAATATAAACTATCTCTAGGAATGAAAGAACAATTATTGAATAAAGCTTAAAACATTGTGGCAAAATGAGAAACTGCTCATCATGAGCAATTTCTCCTTTTGGGACGATGTTTTCAAAAAGTCGTCTGCTGCAAACGCGCCAGAAAGCTTTTGTATATTGTAAAGGATTAAATATTCTTTTACTTTTCTCTTTCTTTCAAATAAAAATTAAAAAGTTTGTGCTCGTTCACTTTCGTTTTTGGGTTTAACCCTTTCAGCGCCGAATTGTTTAAAGTAGACTCTTCCATGTCCCAAAGTCGGGCGACTCTATTTCATACGTTATAAGAGTTTTGGAATAGTTGGATAACTACATGGCAAACAATGCTGATTTCAGGTGAGACAGCTCGTTACGAGCTGACTCACCTGAATCAGTATTGTTTGCAAAAAGCTCAATGTTGCCTTTGGCGCTGAAGGAGTTAACCTCGTTTAAACAGTATAAAGCGGACAATTTATTAAGGGTACATTGATTGTATTCCGTTTTCACAAATTGTAGTCGTATCATGGCAGCCAATTCACATACCAATGCGAGTCCAATGCGCTTTCTCACACCAGTACGCCACACACCTGTATTTGTCAAGTAACTGACTGTTTTCCCGACATATCGAGGGCTTGGTGTGAAACGGTTGTAACTAAAAACCTATTTTGAAAACCCTTGTTTAGGGGCAATTTTGACCACTTTGTAAACAGTGCAAATTTAGGTGCCATTGCTCAGAACGAGCAATGGCACCTAAATTTACATTGTTTACCAAGAAAAATGATTTAACTCTTATCAAAACTTTATGGCGAGGTGATTAACCTTGGTAAAAAAAAATACGAATTTTAGTTACAACTGTTTCACGCCAAATCCTCGATATAGAGTTAGCCCATCTGGTGTGAGACGAATGTCACTTGTATCAAACATCGGAAAGAATGTTGTCTGAGTTTGGGTTTCAAAATCACAGCACCTGGATTGAAAGCCCGCGTCACTACCAACAGAGCTACCGGGGCTAGGCTAATTGAGGTACATGTCCTAGTTGTTTTTATATCGGTTATCATCCCGATCACGTGTTTGGTCTTCCATTAATTCGTATCGTACACTGTGTAAGAACCCCTACCGAAACTATTCGCTCCTTCGTAGCACCTGGGACGACTAATGAAGTATAGTCGTCCCAGGTAGCACCATCCTCGGTACCCAGGCTATTCATAAAATATATGATACCCTGGGCAAATTGGCTGTACAAATCTCGTACTCATGAATACTTTATCAGATGAAATGCAGCCTTTTGATTGGCCGCATGGCACAAACCTTTTGCGATACTAAAATGACAGTGTTGTTACGGAGGAAATCGTGGTGCATGCTTTACGAAATTTCGCTAGCCTATTTGCCCAGGGTATCATATAGTTTATGAATAGCCTGGGTACCGAGGATGAGGTAAGCACTAGTTAGGACTGGAACTTGACCTCTACGCATTGAAACAGGACGCTTCAGAAATTTGAAAGTGGAGGAAAGACTCCGTGAGATATGTAATATGTCGCAAGTGATGGATTGATTGATTTGAGTTTAACGCCGTTTTCAACAATTATTCAGTCATATCACGGCGGTCAGGTCACCTATTAATGTGTTTCCTGAGGGTTTCTCAAACCAGAACTCTTCCACACTTTCCAAGCAACTGACTGCTTTTCCACAAAAACTGTTAGCCTATTGGTGGAAGACGAATGACGCTGGTCACAGTTACCTTTGTCAAACGTCAGACAGAATCATTTGGCCGAGCTTGGATTCGAACTCACAACCTCTGGATTGACAGCCCGCGTTGCTACCGACTGAGCTACCGGGGCTCGGCAAGTGATGGAAACTGAGTATCATTTCCCTTTTGAATGTAGCACATATTGTCACTTAAATGATTTATTTTATCATATAAATAGGACATTTGACCAACGACTTAAAACAGGCTAACTGATTAAAAGACTCATAAAGAAATCTGCTATATGCATGTACATGTTATCTGAAAAGATCTGAAATAGGTTATACCGTTTAAAGTATATTTATATTTATACTTATCATGTGTTAACACTTCCTTTTAAGAACTTATATTGATTAATGACTCATAAACCGCTTGTTACGTATGGCTGGGTAGTACCCTTAATATGTATAACTATAGCCTGCGAATGTGGATTTTAAACTGTTATGTTATAATCAATGTTATATAGTTATAACTTGTATAACGTGTCACTTTAAAACCCTTTCCCTCATATAGACGCTTTCTGACGCCTCTGCAGCAGACGGCTTTTTGAAAACATAGTGACAAAAGAAGAAATTGCTCAAAACGAGCAATTTCTCCTTTTGACACAATGTTTTCCACTTTTAGTCATAGGTTATCCATTCAATTATAGAGATTTTCCATTTTTTGACAAAATATGTTCAAAGCCGTCTGCTGCAAAATTGTCGCATAAGGAGAAGGGTTAATAAAATTAAAAACTACTACTACTACAACTGTAATCAGAGCACTATATAAGGCGGAGTAAACTGGTCTTTTTCTCACAATATTTCCCTTATCACTAGTTCAAACCCTTTGTAGTGGATACTGATACGATTCTTTGAATACCCACAACACAGGGTTTGAGTGCAGACCTCCAGATAAGGGGCATTTTTCATGTTATGAAATCTTTATTTGTCACTCAAAAACTATGTTGTGGGTAATCAAAAGAATCGTCTCAGTGAGACGATTCTTTTGAGTACCCGCAACATAGGGTTTGGTTGAGTAATAAGAGAGATATTGTGGGAAAAGGACCAGTTCACTCCTGCTTATTTAGTCCTCTGTGAGTGTCATATAAAGATGTACTAACATGAAAAATGCCCCTTAGCTCTATCGAATCCTAACAAGCAAGGGCGTATCCATGGAGCAATCTTTGCCAAGAATAAATAAACAAGAAAAGGAGCGAAAATCATTGTCTGTATTTGTTCGCAAGTGTTATTTAAATGGACTGTTGCGATATTCATGGCTTAACCCTTTCCAACATACAGACGCTTTCATATTCATGGCGTAACCCTTTCCAACATAAAGACGATTTTATATTCATGGCTTAACCCTTTCCAACATACAGACGCTTTCATATTCATGGCTTAACCCTTTCCAACATACAGACGCTTTCTGACGTCTCAGCAGTGTGACATGACAAGAAGAGAAAATGCTCAAAACGAGCAATTTTCTTACCACAATGTTTTTAACTCTATTCAATATTTCAACGATTATTTATAAAATTATTCTCTATTTTTGCCGATATTAATTCAAAGTCGCCTGTTGCAGATTTGTTGTATGCGGGAAAGGGTTAATACTTGGCCACTTGTAGACACATAAGCGGCATTTAAATGTTTATGCAGCGGACGAATTTGCAAATCTTTGTTGTAAAAGGAGAAACTGCTTTAAATGAGCAAGGTAAAGGAGAAAATGCTCGTAATAAACCATTCTCATTTTGCCTCAATGTTTTTCAAATCTATTCAATAATTATACTTTCATTTAGAGAGATTTTAGAGATCTATGCCAACAAAAATTCAAAGTCATCTGCTGCAGAACTGCACATGTTGCTAACTATATATATAGAAGACAGTGCAGTGCATGAAATACATTATAAATGGGAACTATATTTGTACAATCTGGAAATAAAGCTTACTCACAGCCTGATACGCCTGCAGTTTGCATAACATGCATAAATGTGAACATATAGTACATATATAGTGATTCGATTTATTGAGTTTTAACGCCATTTTGTTTTCAATAATTGTTCAGGCGCCCAGTTCACCTAACAATGTCAGGGGCGTAGCTTGGCAATAATCAATGTGTAGGCCAGGCCGTCTCGTGAGAAAATCAACAGTGTGGACTCTGCGTAAAGTATCGACCCGGATAAGACTAAGCATGCCACACAGGCGTACCCGGATAGACACTTTTCGCCTCCTGTGGATTTTCTGTTTCAGGAGTAACTACTCTATACATCTATCCCCCTAAGACGGAATGTGTCGGCCGGATCAGTCTGCGCGGACAGCGCAGGCTGATCTGGTCGATACATTACGCATATGTCTATTGCCGCAGCTGCAATTTGGGGTATTTTGAGAAAAAAATGTGTAGGCACGTGCCTACCGTGGGTGACCGTGCCTAAAGGGAGCTGTGTTTCCTGGCTTTATCATACCAGTACTCCACACAACAGTATTTCAAAGCATATGGCTGCTTTTCCATACTGCAAGACGAATGACGCTTGTTGCAAAGAACTAGTAAAATAGGCCCTCCGGTATCTCTTTGTGATCTCGAAAGGGGACACAATGGAGCATCTTTTTGACTGAAGTGGGTCCATTAATTGTCTAAGTGTTTCGGCGCCTGAATGCCAAAAACGTAGACTCTTAAAATCGGGCAACTTCATTCTTCGTGTAAAAACAGTTTTGGAATATTTTAATAACTAAAAGGCAAACAATGCCGTTGGCGTAGAAAAGAGCTCATGTAGCATTATACTGAAAATCTTACCGTTAGTCAAAAATCCGACTTACATAAAATCCACTGCAATATATGTATAGTTTATATATTAAAAATCCACTGCCATATATGTATAGTTTATCACAAATCCATAAAATCCGTTGTCATTATACCACAGTTTTCAAGTCTGTGTCAATACATATTTGTTATCTGTATGTCACGTGATATCTTGACACGATTTGTATTTGTGTATCTCTTGACACAATGTTTAACCCTTTCTCTCATATAGACGCTTTCTGACGCCTCTGCAGCAGACGGCCTTTTGAAAACATAGTGACAAAAGAAGAAATTGCACAAAACGTGCAATTTCTCCTTTTGTCACAATGTTTTCCACTTTTTGTCATAGGTTATCCATCCAATTATGGAGATTTTCTATGTGTTGACAAAATAAGTTCAAAGTCGTCTGCTGCAGAATTGTTGTATGAGGGAAAAGGTTAAGGTCGTTTGTTGCAGAATTGTCGTATGAGGGAAAGGGTTAAAGTCGTCTGCTGCAGAATTGTCGTATGAGGAAAAGGGTTAAAGTTGTCTGCTGCAGAATTGTCGTATGAGGGAAAGGGTTAAAGTCGTCTGCTGCAGAATTGTCGTATGAGGGAGGGAAAGGGTTAAAGTCGTCTGCTGCAGAATTGTCATATGAGGGAGGGAAATGGTTAAAGTCGTCTGCTGCAGAATTGTCGTATGAGGGAGGGAAAGGGTTAAAGTCGTCTGCTGCAGAATTGTCGTATGAGGGAAAGGGTTTAAGCCTCTGCAGCAGACGGCTTTTTGAAAACATAGTGACAAAAGAAGAAATTGCACAAAACGTGCAATTTCTCCTTTTGCCACAATGTTTTCCACTTGTTGTCATACGTTCAAAGTCTTCTGCTGAAGAATTGTCGTATGAGGGAAGGGGTTAACCCTTTCTCTAGTACAGACGGCATTTGAGTACATTTCAGCAGACAACCTTTGAACGCATTGTTGGGAACAGGCAAGTTGTTATGAATGAGC
Source organism: Serripes groenlandicus (assembly GCA_031761405.1). Taxonomy (NCBI): domain Eukaryota; kingdom Metazoa; phylum Mollusca; class Bivalvia; order Cardiida; family Cardiidae; genus Serripes; species Serripes groenlandicus. The sequence continues at coordinate 52,555,613 of JASEVX010000007.1, read as the reverse complement.
ATATTTTGTTTGCCTTTCATCACAATATTTTTTTTCTCTGTACCTTGAGGTTAACTTTAAATTTCTCAGGAATAGAATAGAATAGAATATAATTTATTTAACGTATACATATAAATGTATCTTGTTACATACAAAACATTTCTACATAATATTTAACATCATGTGATAAACAATACAAACTGACAAGTTTATATATAGCATAAATATAAATGATAAATATAGCTTAATAATAACACAGTTTATAGATGCTAATTTTGGCTTGAAAAAATAATAATTATTGAAAAATATAAAAAAATATATATTGAATATATAGGAATTAAATTGCACATATTTTAAATTTCTCAGGTGTTACAAGCTTTGCATCATATGTTTTCGAAGAAGAGGAAATATCATATAAGGGGAAAAGTAAAGTAAACTTATATTGTCATGCACTTAGTCTGGTATGCCTCGTTAAGTATGAACGGGAATTTTACTGTTAAGAGCCTACTTGTTATTGACAATTGTATTTGTGTAATTACGTTATCTCTTAATTGTCAATATTCATTAACCCTTTCCCACATACGACAATTCTGCAGCTTCGACTTCGAAAACATATTTTTCAAACCGTATTTGAGTCCATTCTTATAATATTTTCTATACATTTTTCAACACTTGATTCATTATGAACGAGTAGAGACTACCATAATCATTCCCACATATAGCCGCTGTCTGACGCTCCTGCAGAAGACGACTTTTGAAAATATATTGAGACATTTCTCCTTTGGCCACAATGTTTACAACTGTATTCAATAATTGTTCCTGCATTTGTAAAGATCTTCTATATTTTTGACTTAATATTTTCAAAGTCGTCTGCTGCCGGAGAAGTGTTATTCTGGGATTAGCAAACATCACTTTTATGATGTTCTGCTCTTTTCACGATGTTTTGCTCTTTTGTAATTCTTTTACTCTTTTATTATTTCCGACTGTTTTGAACGCTTTAAAATGCATAACTATTCAATGTAGTACTGCTTTACAGGTGAAGTTAAACGTTGAATAACTTAAAATGTACTCAAACCATTTTGATAAAATTAAGAATAACGTTGCTGTAAATGACGAAATTGTTTGAGCGTCTCGAGCATAAATTATCAAAATAACTTCGACGTCATTTCAACAATAGGTAACACATGTCTTTCTTTGACGCCCCTTACGGCGTCAATATTCCTAATACGAAATCCACACATATATCAAACAAAACTAGACAGGTTGGACTATATGAAAATGTGAAAATCCTAAAATCGAAGAAGTTATCACTATCACAGGTTTTCTCATGGAGTGGCCAATATATATGTTGACTGTCCCATACAGGTGGGCTCTCAGATTGACACAGCAGCACACATCTTCTAAAACGTCATGACAAAAGAGGGGAGTATTCATTATGTTCATCTCACCTTTTGCTATATATTTTCAATAACTGTATCTTCAGTTACTGAAAGTTTCTGTATATTGGTCCCGATGTTTTCAAAGTTGTCTGTTGTAAATGAATAAATGCTAACATATTTAATCGTATACCCAGAAGTAAATAGTAACCTAATATTATAATTATTTTCTAAGCTATTCCACAGTTGTCTGCTGCAGATATGTTGTATGCTGGAGAGGGTTGATTTCATTCTTAAAAGTTCATTCGTTTAGTAACATTCATCTTACTGCTTACTGACAAATACCATTCATTTATACGAGGGGTGTTCGTAGACATTGGCTATAAGATGGATCATTAATAAACAAGGGAGCCATGATGGCCCTAGATGGCATTAGAATAATGCAATGTGATTTCTAATGCAAAACACATCAAGACAATTTTTTTTTACCTGATAACACCATTATTCGAACATAGACTAGATACCATCAAGATAAACATTCTGACACAGTTTCAACTTGCTCAAACTAAAAATGCGGATTCCGGAGTGTTAACACTAGTGTCCTTCGATTTGGCCTAGTGACCTAGTTTTTAACCCAATATAACCCATATTCGTTCGTGGCCTAGATATCATTAAATATGATTTAGTCATTGAAAAGAATAAATACAATTTTATTGTGGACAGCAGTATTGTGCATCTTCAGAGAATCATTGATTGAAAAGGACACATTAGATGAGATAATTTTGATTAACGCTGGAACTGAAAGTGTTTTGTTTTTAATTCATTAACTCATATGAGATAAATCCAATAATAGCTGTTATCATTTCACACATGAATTAAAAAAACTGAAAAATAAGCAAATTTTACAGCGGACTTATCTGAAAACAACTCAGCAAAAACCTGTAAAATATCCATCAATGGTCATGTTATTGTATACAATAGAAAACATTAAGACAAAAAGAGAAATTACTTGTCAGGATTTTCTGATTTTGCAACAATGTTATTTAACCCTTTCCCTCATATAGACGCTTTCTGACACCTCTGCAGCAGACGGATTTTTGAAAACATAGTGACAAAAGAAGAAATTGCACAAAACGTGCAATTTTTCCCTTTGCCACAATGTTTTCCAAGGTTATCCATTCAATTATGGAGATATTCTGTTTTTTCACAAAATATGTTCAAAGTCGTCTGCTGCAAAATTGTCGTATGAGGGAAAGGGTTAAAGTTATAAGTCATCCGTATGTGTGACAGGGTTAAACACCAATACTTCCTTGTACATAAAGCTTTGGGGCACAAAAATTAATATAATGACGATTGATAGTATGATGTAATACAGGAAGAGAAAATATTTTTTTGGAAATGAAGAAATTAATCATTAAGAGCATATTCTCCTTTTTCAAAAATGTTCAAGAAAAAATTGGAATACCTCTCTTTATACAATCTCTTGCCATAGCAAACATTTTGAGGAAAGAATTCTTTTTTTTATAAGAGAGATTTCTCCTTCCTTACAATTATTCAAGAAGTTATGTTCTACTCTGCCATAGCCAAGAGTTACAATTTGTTAGTATGTTAATTTAACCTGTTACCGTATAGTAAATGTTATATATGTTAATCATTTTGAGAGTCTTTCTAATATAACCATTTCCCCCATACAAACGCTTTCTGACGGCTTCTGAAAACATGTAAATTGGGAAAATGCTAAAAATCTCCTTTTTCCACAATGTTTACAGCTCTATTCAATAATTATACTTAACTTATTTGAGACTTCAGTATTTTTGTCGAGAGGTTTTCAAAGGGTTCATACAGATGTGTTGAATGTGTGAAATATATAAATATTATAGACAATAGACAATAGATCATAGACAATTGAATTTTGAGATAGAGTAAAATAAATTGTTCAATAAAAGCAGTTTTTAGCTCCACTGGCTGAAAGCCAGTCGAGGTTATGTCATGGCGAATTGTCCGTCGTGTGTCGGTGCGTGCTTGCGTCCGTGCGTGCGTCCGTCCACTACTGTCAGTAAACTTTTTGCTGCAAACGACTTCCCCCTAACCACTTGGCCAATTGGGATGAAACTTCATAGGAAGCATCTTCTCAATGTCTTCTACTAAATTCCTTAATTTTGTTTTGGACCCATACAAAATTCTACCGGTCAAAAACTAGGTCACTAGGCCAAATTGTTACAAGGGAGAAATATCTGTTTAACACTCTATAGAGACTGCATTGTTTGCTTCAGCAGCTTGAAACATTGTCAGAATGTATGTCTTGATAATATCTAAGGCAGGCTCGAATATGGGTCATGTTGGGAGGAAATCTAGGTCACGCTGTTAACTTAACGGAATTCTTTGTTAACACTGGAGGCCGCAATTTAACTTGATTTGGTGTTTGTTTGTATATCAAGGTAAGATTTGCATATGGGTCAGGTCTGATTAAGAACTAGGCAACTATGCCAAATTGAAGAAGAATATTGTTAACAGTCTTGGAGCAGTATTTTTAACTTGAGCCTGTTGAAATTTTGTCAGAAGGATTGTCTTGTGATATGAGTCATGTATTAAAGAGACAGTCACTAGGCTAAATTGAAGATGAATATTGTTAACAGTCTGGGAGCAGTATTTTTAACTTGAGTCTGTTGAAATTTGGTCAGAAGGATTGTCTTGTGATATGAATAATGTATCAAAGAGACAGTCACTAGGCTAAATTAAAGGGAAATCTCGTGTTTGCTTACCTGACTGCAAAATGAGTTAATTGTCATTGACTATGTGGTTGACTTAACTCAGGTGAGCGATTCAGGGCCACTATGGCCCTCTTGTTTCAGCTTTATCTGGTGTTTTCTTGATAATTTACAAGTTCTTATGGTCCATTTATCCTGACACTAGTCAGTCAATATTTGCTTACCCCGAAACCGAAAACGCTAAGGAGGGCAGCCATTACTTTTAAGAATTAAGTATGACCCGGCCGGGTAATCGAACCCGCGACCTCATGCACCCGAGACAGACCACTTCATAACCAATGCGGTACTCAATTAGAAGAAGCCATATTGTTTGAAAGACTTAGCAATTTTTCAGAATAAGATATGAGGTAAAATGAACTTCAAGCTTCAAATGACATCTACCCCTAATCCACCTAAATGTTCAAGCCATATTGATCTTTTGAACCCTATCATGCAGTCATGGTAGAAGCCATATTGATTCCCCAAAAGACATACAGATCTGGCGGCATCAGAAAAGATATCAAAAGAACTTTAAAGGTCCTAATTGACCTAACCAATTACAGCCAGTTACAACCAAACGTCACAGGAATGTTCCTTTGGTGGTTCTCTTTCGAAAGTGTCGAAAGATTCAAATTAAATCTCCAACTTCGATTGCTACGGCATCAGAAAAGGGAGTCAAATACCTCAATTTTTATAATTATTTTCCTCTCGAATAGCTTGTCGAATTCCAAGATATTTTTGTTTATTGCATACTTAATTCAGCTGTTCCCGATTGACTGTCCTTTGGCGCCTCTCATAATGTAAGTTGGTCAAACCGTAGTATAAGTAAGGAGAAAAGTAAGTAAGTAAATTGTTTATTAAACATCAATTATGTACAATGTATACAAAAATAAAGCTGTAGGTCATATTTGATGTTTTAAGACCAAACTCACTGGGCCTACAAGTAACCGTATTATTAGTAAGTAAGTAAGTAAAAGTTTGTCTTATTATGACATTTCAACATTAAACAATAAAACTTAAGTTCATGTTTGATAGCTTAAGATCAAACTAAACGGGCCTACAAGTAATTATTAGTAAGTACATTGTTATATTGTTGTGACATGTGAACATCAAATATGTACGAATATAATGTATACACAAATAACACTGTAAACCATACACTGGGCCTATAAGTAACCATAGTATTAGTAAGTACATGTAAGTTAGTAAAATTGTTTTATTGTTGTGACATGTGAACATCAAATATGTACGAATATAATGTATACACAAATAACACTGTAAACCATACACTGGGCCTATAAGTAACCATAGTATTAGTAAGTACATGTAAGTTAGTAAAATTGTTTTATTGTTGTAACATGTGAACATCAAATATATACGAGTATAATGTATACACAAATAACACTGTAAATCATACACTGGGCCTATAAATAACCGTATTATCAGTAAGTAAGTAAAACTGTTAATTATCGTGTTATGTAATCATCAAACATGTACAACTCATACAATAATAAAACTGTAAATCATAGTTGCTACTTTAAAACTCAACCCTCTGAGCCTACACGTAACCGTAATATAAGTAAATAAGTAATTACTTTATTATTGTGATATGTGAACATGAACCATTTACACATACAAAACGGACTCGGAGATAATTCGAAGAATGTCGGGAACCGTAAAATGATTCGAGTTATCGATGTGTTCGAGGGAATTTCAAATGTATGCTAAATTCAATGATGTATTTTCAGCTTCGAAGTACAATCCTTGAATGTGTATTATGAAAAGCAAGCCAGTTAGTTAAATTGATTGATCTGAACTGCTGCTTTGATAGTTTTAAAAAAACTATCCGTTCAAGGAGTTAATTAAAATTGATAGATATATTTTAATAATCACATGTTCGAGTTATCTTCTCTGTTGAATACATCACTCTGTATGACAGTCGGGTTCTGTGATCTGATATATTTTCTAAATACACCATCCTGTTTAGTTTAAACATAATTTATTGAGAAATAGTTGTACATTGGTATATGAAATACATGTTATGTTCATAGGATTGGAAAACAAGCGTCATAGACACTTATACAAATTCCTTTCCTCAGATAAATTTGCATCATATTCAAAATTACATGGCGTATTGATAGTGAGTTTACATGATATATGATAAATGTAATTAGATTATACTATTGTCTCAATATATCTTAATTTAAAATGAAATATGTCTTTATAATATCATTACTGTTATGTCTCATCCATAATCCCCAGCAGCAAACAACACGCACACGACAAACCTCATCCCGTACTAAATATCTTGGTTGTATCAATATATTTCTGGACATTAAGAAAGATTGCCTTGTTTGTTTCGAACGATAAACGCTCGTCGCTAAATATTCTGTGATACTTAGTCGCGTTCTGTTCTGTGATACTTAATCGGGTTCTGTGATACTTAATCGCGTTCTGTGATACTTAGTCGCGTTCTGTGATACTTAATCGGGTTCTGTCATACTTAGTCGCGTTCTGTGATAATTAGTAGGGTTCTGTGATAATTAGTCGCGTTCTGTGATAATTAGTCGCGTTCTGTGATACTTAGTCGCGTTCTATGATATGTTATTATCTCTGTAGAAAACATCAATCTATTTAAGAGTCAGATTCTGTGATATATTATTATCTTTGTTGAATGTATCACTATATTTGAGAGTCGGGTTCTGTGATATATTTTTTTCTGTGTTGAATGCATCACTTTATTTGAGAGTCGGGTTCTGTGACATGTTATTTGTTCTTGTGAATGCATCACTCTTTTTGGGAGTCGGGCTTTGCGACATGTTATTGTTTCTGTTGAATGCATCACTTTATTTGAGAGTCAGTTCTGTGACATGTTATTTGTTCTGTTAGAGGCATCACTCTTTTTGAGAGTCGGGTTCTGTGACATGTTATTTTTTCTGTTGAATGCATCACTCTTTTTGAGAGTCGGGTTCTGTGACATGTTATTGTGTATGTTGAATGCATCACTCTTTTTGAGAGTCGGGTTCTGTGACATGTTATTGTGTATGTTGAATGCATCACTCTTTTTGAGAGTCGGGTTCTGTGACATGTTATTGTGTATGTTGAATGCATCACTTTATTTGAGAGTCGGGTTCTGTGACATGTTATTTTTTCTGTTGAATGCATCACTCTTTTTGAGAGTCGGGTTATGTGACATGTTATTGTTTCTGTTTAATGCATCACTCTTTCTGAGAGTCGGGTTCTGTGACATGTTAATTGATCTGTTGAATGCATTACTCTTTTTGAGAGTCGGAATCTGTGACATGTTATTTTTTTCTGTTGAATGCATCACTCTTTTTGAGGGTCGGGTTCTGTGACATATTATTTTTTCTGTTGAATGCATCACTTTTTTTGAGAGTCGGGTTCTGTGACATGTTATTGTGTATGTTGAATGCATCACTTTATTTGAGAGTCGGGTTCTGTGACATGTTATTTGTTTTGTTGAATGCATCACTTTATTTGAGATTCGGTTCTGTGACATGTTATTGTTTCTGTTGAATGCATCACTTTATTTGAGAGTCGGGATCTGTGACATGTTATTTTTTCTGTTGAATGCATCACTCTTTTTGAGAGTCGGGTTCTGTGACATGTTATTGTGTATGTTGAATGCATCACTTTATTTGAGAGTCGGGTTCTGTGACATGTTATTTGTTTTGTTGAATGCATCACTTTATTTGAGAGTCGGTTCTGTGACATGTTATTGTTTCTGTTGAATGCATCACTTTATTTGAGAGTCGGGATCTGTGACATATTATCTTTTCTGTTGAATGCATCACTCTTTTTGAGAGTCGGGTTCTGTGACATGTTATTGTTTCTGTTGAATGCATCACTTTATTTGAGAGTCGGGTTCTGTGACATGTTATTGTTTCTGTTGAATGCTTTACTGTTTTTGAGAGTCGGGTTCTATGACAAGTTGTTTTTTCTGTTGAATGCATTACTCTTTTTTGGAGTCGGGTTCTGTGACACATGTTATTTGTTTTATTGAATGCATCACTCTTTTTGAGAGTCTGATTCTATGACATGTTATTGTTTCTGTTGAATGCATCACTCATTTTGAGAGTCGGGTTCTGTGAATAGTTATTTTTTCTGTTGAATGCTTCACTCTTTTTGAGAGTCGGGTTCTGTGACATGTTATTGTTTCTGTTGAATGCATCACTCTTTTTGGGACCGGGTTCTGTGACATGTTATTTTTTCTGTTGAATGCTTCACTTTATTTGAGAGTCGAGTTCTGTGACACATGTTATTTGTTTTGTTGAATGCATCACTCTTGTTGAGAGTCGGGTTCTGTGACATGTTATTGTTTCTGTTGAATGCATTACTCTTTTTGAGAGTCGGGTTCTGTGACATGTTATTGTTTCTGTTGAATGCATCACTCTTTTTGAGAGTCGGGTTCTGTGACACATGTTATTTGTTTTGTTGAATGAATCACTCTTTTTGAGAGTCGGGTTCTGTGACATGTTATTGTTTATGTTGAATGCATCACTCTTTTTGAGAGTCGGGTTCTGTGACATGTTATTGTTTATGTTGAATGCATCACTCTTTTTGAGAGTCGGGTTCTGTGACACGTTATTGTTTCTGTTGAATGCATCACTCTTTTTGAGAGTCGGGTTCTGTGCTACGGCCAGATCGAATGGACCCTATATTTAGTCGTGTTGATATACATGGTGTGCATTACTGTCAAGAACCATACTCGTTACCTTGTTCTTAACATTATCTGATACGAATAGTCTTTTCTGGTATGTACTAAGAGAAATGTAATATAGCAATTCAAACAGTTTTTTTGTCTTATTTTTATTAGCTGTTATTTGTTTTAACCCTTTCCCTCATATAGACGCTTTCTGACGCCTCTGTAGCAGACGGCTTTTTAAAAATATAGTGACAAAAGAAGAAATTGCTCAAAACGAGCAATTTCTCCTTTTGCCACAATGTTTTCCACTTTTAGTCATAGGTTATCCATTCCATTATAGAGATTTTCTATTTTTTTACAACAAATATGTTCAAAGTCGTCTGCTGCAGAATTGTCGTATGGGGGGAAAAGGGTTAATGCATTTTCGTCTAAACTCATGAATTACAAGCGATCAGGAAGTAGAAAAAAAGACAATCACTGTTTTGTTAGTCACGCACGTCTTAAAACCACTTCCTTCATTACCGACAATGTGTTACCGAGCTCTCAATACGAGTTTACTGTTACATTCAACCCTTTCCCATATATAGACGCTTTCTGACGCCTCTGCAGCAGACGACTTTTGAAAACACTGTGACAAAAGGAGAAATTGCTCAAAACGAGCAATTTCTCCTTTTGCCACAGTGTTTTCAATTTAATTCACTTATTATACAATTATTTATAGAGATATTTTACATTTTTGCCAAGATGTTTTCAAAGTCGTCTGCTGCACATTTGCTGTATGTGGGAAAGGGTTAACAACTATCTGATTTAGATTTACATGTTGAGATATCTTGGCTCAGTAGGTTGTTTTATACAGGATATCACTTTGCTATTCGAGGGCTTGGCGTGAAACGGTTGTAACTTTTGTTTGTTTGTTTGTTTGGAGTTTAACGCCGCTTTCAACAGCTTTGGTCATATCACGGCGGTCAGTGCACCTACCCATGTTTTCCTGGCTTTCCCACACCAGTACTTACACAACATTCTTTCGAAGCCACTGACTACTTTCTCACATAGATCAGAGGTAAGAGGCAATGGAAAACATCGCCCGAAAGAATGTCGCCGCAACCGGGTATCGAACCCGTGACCTCCAGATCATGAGTCAGATACGCTACCAATTGAGCTACCCGGCCGGGCACGGTTGTAACTAAAAACCTATTTTGAAATCCTGGTTTAGGGGCAATTTTGACCCCTTTGTAAACAATGCAAATTAAGGTGCCATAGCTCAGGACGAGCAATGTCACCTAAATTTCCATTGTTTACCAAGAAAAATGATTTAACGCTTACAAAGACTATATGGCGAGGTGATTTACCTTGGTAAAAAAAATACAAATTTTAGTTAAAACCGTTTCACGCCAAGCCCTCGTATTGTTAACGTCAACACTGTTTGCACAGGAGTTATTATGTATATAGGCAGTCAAAGCTAGCGTACGGCTTTCCATCATTAATCCATCAAACGTTTTTGTTCGTATCTGAAGAAGGTAGAATATTGACTTCACCATCATATTTCAATGCCACCGACTGTATTGGTGCAGATCTCTTCTCAGATCCCATGAACTTTCTCTCAATGTTTGGGTTTCCTTTTTCGTTTTTTCTTTTCTTTCATTTCTTTCATTTGTCCAAGGCTCTTTACCGCTTTCAAATTCTGAAGAATTGTGTCATTAGTCCGAAACGTGTAGTCATATATTGTACTTTTGTGCTTTAATTCTGCTATTATTTTCTTATATCCTTTGATTTGAGTTTTAGCTCGTTTAGCAGTGATCACTATCTGTCGTTGTTGTTTGTATTTCTTGTGTGTTTCCATATTTCTTGACATCTCCTGAAGATCAACAGTCATCAAATCGCACGTTGTAGACACTGATTCAGTCGATGTAGTATCCTTGTCCCTCACGGTATCGGCCTCCATCAAGGTATTTTGTTCGAGAGAATCTAAAATCTTGTTTATCTCGGACCTGAATGTCTTTACTTCAGAAACAAACGTCGTGTGGATATGCCCCACGTCATCCTTTTTCTTCAATGCATTTGTCTTCGCATTTTGCAGTTGTTGAGTATGATCGGTAATTGTGGTCATCAGAGATTGGTACTCTTCACTTGTTCCGCATTCATCGATACTCTCTTTTTTACATTTCTTGTGTACTGTGGAAGCACAGTCAGAGCAACAGCAATCATCATGGATTTCACAGTAGAATTCAACTAATTTCCCTTTATGTTTAGAACACATACTCTTCATCGACGAAAACATCTGTTTAGGCATGCTGTCTGGATCATCTATGAGATGATGATGTTTCGATGATTTAGACCTTCTGTGTGCTTTAGTGCAAGAGTCACATAGGTATTCATCGCATTCTGTACAAAAGGATATTGCGCATTCCTCGTCATCTTCACGTTTACATGGGTCACAGAGATACCCATTGCTCAGTTCATCGCTCCCGACCTCCATGGTGGGCAGTACTTACTGAAAGAAACATAAAATTATGTTCATCTGGTCGAAAAGGATCGTTAATTCGGCGCAACTGTCAAACTATAATATATAATCGGAGTTCGCGGATTCGGTAAGATAAACATCCCATTTACTGCTATCGTTAAAGTGTTAAATGTAAGTGCGAGGCTTTAGTCGAAAGTCAAAGTCGAACCATGTTCTGTATTTCTTGTCTTTATTGTTAGATCCCGAGTTAGTCTCGTAAGCAATTGTGAAAGTATCTCGAATTGCTCTAATTCATTTGGACAGTAGTAGGGTGAATGAAGTCAATAACAAAGTTAAATGAAATTAGTGAGATGCTCCTTCTGAGTTTAAGCATTTAGATTGGAATGTAAAGAACGCGTGTTATATGTTGCATAATAATTGTATATGAATCGATATACGCCTATCAAATAAATCATTGCATTTCTAGAAGAAACTCTACAAAACTTGTTATTATGGTAAGGTTGTGGTTTGTTTTGTATGTTGTTTTACGCCGCTTTAAACAATGGTTTGGAAAAATCACGGCCTGTACCTTTCCTAAGAAAGTAACCAGTTAAACAAGATACTTTTATTCTGACGCCTATGTGTCCGTCGTAATGTTTACCCCCAGATACTTTGGCTGCACAGAGTTAGAAATAAGGGTTATATACGTTTAACCCTTCCCCTCATACGGCAATTCTGCAGCAGACGACTTTGAACATATTTTATCCAAAAATAGAGAATCTCTTTAACTGAATGGATAACCTATGACAAAAAGTGGAAAACATTGTGGCAAAAGGAGAAATTGCACGTTTTGTGCAATTTCTTCTTTTGTCACTATGTTTTCAAAAAGCCGTCTGCTGCAGAGGCGTCAGAAAGCGTCTATATGAGGGAAAGGGTTAATGTTTAAAAAATAAATCAGTAACTGCTTTAAACTTTATTGACAATGAATGGATCTTGTAACGATTTATACGTTAAATCAATAATCTCGCCACTCCAAAGCCGACCTTCAAAATGTTTAAAATGTATGGCGTTTACGTTCTTTCATATTATAACATTATCAAGTTAATTACGGTCGAAGGTTAGGCTATAGTTATTCTCGATCTCTTCCCTGTACGAATGTACATACACGATTACCAGCAAGAAGATCCTGATCTGTCTGGACGGAAGCTCTGACTGACCTTAGTTTAAACTTATTTATTTTACATCAATTGCGAAACAAGCTTTCAGCTCGATGTCTGCTTCCTGTGGTTAACCAGTACTCGCGACGTTTGTGTGGGAAATCCCAAAGTCAGGACCCGCTCATCACGGGACTCGAACTAGGGACCTTTGAAACGAGAGGCCGACGCTCTACCTCTGCATGACCTTCACATTCGCTAGTCACACACCACTAAAGGTCTTCATCAGATAATTGCACTAACAGTAGGACTGCGCCGCCATTTTGGATTTTGCAGTGGCCGAGTGACTGGCGCTGGGATTTTGAACAGGGCGTCCCGGGTTCGATCCCTATGCACGTCGGTCATTGCGGTATGCCCTTTGGCAAGACACATTGCCTAGCCTCGTACTGGTTTGTTTACCCATGGATCAAAAGTAAACTTTCGACGTGATATAACTGAAATAATGTTGAAAACGGTGTGAACCCCAAACAAGCAAATTATTATAAACGTTTATAGAGTAAGTTTGGGGCTAACTTTTAAACGAAACGCACTTTAAAGTGTTAAATACTCAGATAAAAAATGAATTATATATATGGCGAAGTGGTAGAGCGTCGTCCTTTCGTTCTAAGGGTCACAGGTTTATATCCCGTCATGAGCGGGTTCTGACTTTGGAATGTTTCCACACAAACGGGGCGATTACTGGTTATATCTCCAGGAAGCAGACATCCAGTCTGATTAATATAAGATTGTTGCTTGTAGATAATAAAATCAAAGTACTAAAAGTACTCAAATGCGGGGGATGTTGGCTCTAGAGTTTTAACAAGATTTTCCTTCAATTTGACCTAGTGACCTACTTTTTGACCCAACATGACCCATATTCAAACTTGACCTAGATATCATTTAGATAGAATTCTGACCAAATTTTAAGCTGCTGTAACCAAAAAAGATGCTTCTACAGTGTTAACAAGATTTTCCTTAAATTTGGCCTAGACAAAATTTCAAACTGCTGAAGCAAAAATTGCGGCCTCTAGAGTGTTAACAAGCTTTTCCTTCAATTTGACCTAGTGACTTACTTTTTGACCCATTATAACCCATGTTCGAACTTGACCTACATATCATGAAGACAAACATTCTGATAAAGTTTCAACATGCTCAAGTTTAAAATAAGGCCTCTAAAGTGTTAACAAGATTTCCATTCAATTTGGCCTATTGACCTAGTTTTTGACCCGGCTTGACCCATATTGAATGACCAAATTTAGTAAAACAAATGCGGCTTCTACAGTGTTAACAATATTTTTCTTCAATTTGGCCTAGTGACCTAGTTTCTGACCCAATATGACCCATATTTTAACTTGACGTTAACTAGAGTGTTAACAATATTTTCCTTCAATTTGACCTAGTGACCTAGTTTTTTACCTCAAATCGCCCAGTTTCAAACTTGTCCAAGATTTGATGGAGATGAATGTTCTGATAAACTTTCATGAAGATCCGATGCAAAATATAGCCTGTAGAGTGTTAACAAGGGAAAATGTTGACGATGCACGAAAGCCGTATTTCCGTATTTTTCATTGCAGGGATTTTTTCAAAAGGTTTTTGAACTACCCGCTTTCAAGCTACTCGTTTTCCATATATTTAAAAGAACATTTAAGATCCTTATGTCTAACTTAAATTTCTAAATTATGTATACAACTTTATGGATTAAAACTTTACATTGTGTACGTTTACTTTGTATAAAGTGCATACTGTTTAGCTTGTTGTATTTAACTGATCTCTGGACAATCAAGAAAAATTGTCCATTTTGAAAAAACAGAGGGCAGCACAAAAAAAAAAAAAAAAAAATTACACTTCCTGAAAGCTGGGCATGACAATATACGGAGGTATTCAGCATAGCTGAATCCCCCGCATAAAAACCGTTTTCAACGGTATTTCACTTATAGAGATGCAGCCAGTTTATCTAAGCCGAGCACCAGTAGCTAAGTTGGTAGCGACGCGGGCTATCAATCATGGTGTTGTGAATTCGAATCCTAGCTCGGCCAACATTTTTTCCGACGTTTGACAAAAGTCACTGTGACAAGCATCATTCGTCTTCCACCAATGGGCTTACAACTTCTATGTGGAACCAACTAGTTGTTTAGGAAGTATGTTGTGTGGTGTGAGAAAGCTTGGAAACACATGAGTAAGTGAACAGGCCGCCGCGATATGACTGAAAAGTTGTTGAAAACGGCCCCAATCAATCAACTAACTTGTGTTTCCTGGCTTTCTCGCACATATACCTCACTAAACATTAAATTCAGACAACTGTCTATCTTTCAACATAGACTATGTAGCTAAAAAATAAAATAAAGAATATATCGTTAAACAATACGGAAATCGAACTTACAATTACTTATCCTGTCGATATATTCTCGATAGTCCAATCCTACTTCACAACTTCAAGCTTTCCAATTTGTTTTCAGCTTTATAATATAAAATGTGTACACCAAGTTTATAATGTTCTACAAATTAAACTTTCTAAGTTTATTATTGTATGCGAACAAAAGACAATATCTATCAACATTATCAAACAAGGAATTATTGACGTCAATTGGGTTATCGGATTTCAATACACATTAAAGTCTGATATTTAAAGCTAATTATACTTTGCGGAATGGAACTGAACGGAACGTAACAACCATTGAGGCACCACACGGGGCAAAGAAGCGAAAATGTTGTAAACGTATAATGACCGTAATCCTGAAATCTAAAAACTTTTATAATGAGTTGTTTTTAACTACCACATTATAGAAATGAAACGAAGTTCATGCAAACGCCCTTATAAACAGAAATGATGTAGCTCAAAAGGTACGGCTATATTTTGATTGTCGACCATTTGCATAATTTCCAAACGAAGTAGCTACTTAACTAATTAACAATATTGTTAGATTTTAATTAACTATCGCACTCTCTAGTACCATTGTACCAGTTTAAAAGGAACCCTTTGTTTTAATTCTGTGAATCTTGGACAAAGGAAAAATTCGCGATACTCGTCTTCTAAAAGAATAACATGTTTGGTCAATAAACAGTAAAAGCATATTCGATCCTCTCTATTTATGTTATGATGACGTCCAAATTCAATATTAAGTTTATGACTAGAGCATCTAAATCTAGCGAGAGCTTTTTTAGCTGGAAATATAAATCCATATTTAAATATGGGGTTTAGTAGGTATTCAAAATATTCATAAGTAGTAATTGCCCAAATTATGTTAAAAACCTTTACCTTTGCCTTCAATCTCATTAAAATCATCTCCTATTAACGCTACATTTAGTCAGATCGTGTACTTTAGTCAGATTGCCTTTGCCTTATGACAGTTCAGGGCTGGGGGAAAAAAGATCCGTATACTTAAAAAAGTGTGATTTCGTCATTTACTTGCCATTATTCTAGTATGTTAAAGGTCTACCGATTCTTAAAAAAATGGTAAATACAATAAGATGTTGTAGATTTTTTGCGGTATCTACGTAATTTGCCAAATTAACTACGAAAAGGAGTCAGTATATTATTGGGACGTTATTTGTGACAAATATGCCATTACTGCAGTTTTCTCTAAGGTCTGTACATAGATCATTTATATAAATGCTAAATACCAGTGGCGAACATAAGTCCCCCTGAATGTTTGCGGCTTGAGAATATAGCCCAAAGATTATTAGTTCAAGTTCAGCCCTATCCTTTCATACAAGTCAGATGGTATCGACAGTATACTTTTCTCCCCCAGTAATCGGCACCTTAAATATTGCATCCTAACTATTTTAATTGTCCCAGCTTCATATTGGAGTGATATAACTGCGGCCAAAAACAACAAAGTATCTCAGAGCTGTACTTTTCTTTTCGGACATAATGTATTCATTAACTAATCCGAGTATCATTACAAATCTTCATAGAAATGTCATTTTCTATATCCCTTGTGAAGCTACACTGGAACCAATGGATATGTTTAAATATGGCTCATTATACTTTGCGGAACGGAACGGAACAACCATTGGGGCACCACACGCCGCAAAGAAGAAACTTATATCCGTAGTTTTTAATGCATGATCAATGTGTTGTGTTTCTTTCTAGGAATACTGAAACGACAGTGTTCCAAATTGAAATTCTTTTGAAATAGCATATGTACTGTTACAATAAAATGAGAAATAAAACCACTATACGATCACATTTCTTGGACTTTGAGTTTGTTTATCTTATACAACAGATAATCCTGATCTATGGTTTGATTGGATTTGCTGAGTACTTTTCACGAATTTTGCCGACAGCTCCCCGAACATTCATGCTTGTCACAATCATGATGATTTTTATAAAAGATAAAAAGCAAATAAACAAAAACAAAATCAATGTAAATTAAATGTAAGTAACTTGTGTAATACATATGACGTAAATATACGTTTCTAGAGCTGAAATATAGTTTAACAAACAATCTGTTACATAGCTTTACTACATTTTACAAATAAAAGCAATGATTATATCAGTGTTAAACACAAACTGATAGCCTTGTCATGGTCAATTTCATTGTTTGAGTTTGTGTTATATTGCCTTCTTCGCGCAGTAAATGCTTCCTACATACCTTACCAATACCCGTCCATATGTATTACTAATTATTGTTATCATTCATTATTTTTTTTACCAACTCGCTCAATGTATTCTTCCTAGAGACCAAACCAATTATCGAGCCGTTTGTGCTATATAATGCAAGAACCTGGGACCATAAGAATGAGAGGCCGACGATCTACCGCTGCGCCATTGTCATCAAATTTAAAATAGGAGTTAGATCGATAGCTATTATGTTGAACGTGGGTAAAAAGGAAATTGTGTACATGTGGGTTTTTCGTAAATGTTCCAATAAGATATATATTAACCCGTATATTAATGTTTAAGGCAAAACAATACCGTCAGGTAACACACACACAGAGCATGGCGTATATATGAGTATAGGTGGTATAAACTTGTGTGATCGGTAAATCATTCTCCGTGATCTGTAGTTAGCCCCTTGCTTGCAGCACTATCAGTGATTTGAGTATAAGTTATTTACGAGTAGATTGACTGATTGATTGATTGGGGTTTAACGCCGTTTTTAACAATTTCTCAGTCATATCACGGCGGCCAGTTCACCTACACATGTGTTTCCTGGTTTTCTCACACCAGTACTCCACACAACAATCTTCCCAAGCAACTGGCTGCTTTTCCACATAGACAGAGCCCATTGGTGGAAAACGAGTGACGCTTGTCGCAATGACTTTTGTCAAACGTCGGAAAGAATGTTGGCCGAGCCGGGATTTTACGAGTAGAAATGTTTCTTGGGTGATCTCTACAACATTAGTTAAACCATACTGAATGATTCAAAAGAATGACGACAAGGTGGCAAAACTAAACATTTCTCTTCTAGGATTGATTGTTTAATGTTTTATGCGGCTTTCAACACTTATTTTACTGGTCCATTTATCCTGACACCAGCTAGTCAGTCGTAATGCTAACCCCGCAACCATGAGCACCAAAAAGGGAAGCCATTACTACAACTTTGTATTAGTCTTTGTCTTCTATGAAAGTGCTTGTCTAATTCCATGAAAACTTAGCAGAAATGTTCCCGGTGTGGCCAGCTACAGAATGTGTCCTTGATATATTGATCGTCTGAAAACAAAGCCATCAGGAGTAACCAGAAAGGGGATAACATTCATAAACTTCAAATGATTATTCTTTGAATGTATATGTAGAAATGATCCTTAGATTACCTGCTACAAAACAAATTCAAGCCATATTAGTTGGTTTTAAAACATATACGCCAGTCGGAATCTGAAAAGAGGTTAAATGAAAACACCAGAATCTGAAAAGGGGTTAAATGAAACACTTTAAAATATTCTGAATCTGTTTTTTCTGATTTCAAGAGAATTTGGTAGAAATGTTCCATTTTTTTTTTAATGTGTCCTTTAAAAGAAATACAAGCGAAAGTGATTGGTTTCAAAACATGACCTCAAGTTCGAACAAGAAAATGGTTGAAATGACTTATCCACTCTTTCCCATTCTTGATCAAATTTTTTTTCACCGACTTTAGTCAGTTACATATTTGCTACTATACAGCTGATCGATTTAGAGCAATTTTGACTCTCTTATTTTATTGAACATAACGTTTCTAGGCGTGTATGCATACTTTGTTATCGAGAATTTATTTACCACATATTACAGGACAAGAATACGATAGATTCTCCATTTCGTAAATTCCTAGTCATAAAAGAGCCTTATTTTTGTTTAAATCCTTCAAATGTCTACAGATGAGGTCATGATGGTGAACACGTATTCCAAGTTTCACAGCAATATATTGAAGGGTTAGGTCAATAATTGGGACTTTAAACCGATTCAATGTATTTTATAAGTCGAAAAAGGGCAATAATTTTCACCGAGTTATGTTCTGTTGTCCGTCAATGGAAGTAATGATGGTTAATACGTTTGGCTAGTCAAAGCAATATCTGTAATGGTTTTGAAAAAAAGTGGGGTGGTACGTAGAACTAAACCAAAATTTTAAGTCGAAAACGGGCAGTTATTCTACAAAAGCCTTGACAGAGTTATGTAATCTTGTCTGTTGATAAAGTTTCAAAGCATTATCTCCAATAGTGTTTTTTTTAGGGAGGGGGGGGGGGGGGGGGGGGGGGGGGGGGGTGAGTTGTGGCGCCAACTTCAAAAAGTCGAAATAAAAATGTTAAAAATACAGCAGCTCGCATCGCTTCTGTTAAAGTCATATAACCCCTAATTTGAAAGAACTTCGCTGGCTACCCTTGCATATTGTGCAACTGTTGCTCTGCGGCTGTGGCATTCATGGAACCGATATGCGTTGTGGCGCCAACACCGACGTGAGTAGGAAAGCGAGTCTTTTCTTCGAAAAGTCGAAATAAAAATGTTAAAAATACAGCAGCTCGCATCGCTTCTGTTAAAAGTCATATAACCCCTAATTTGAAAGAACTTCCGAAGTTCGCTGGCTACCCTTGCATATTGTGTAACTGTTGCTCTGCAGCTGTGGAATTCATGGAACCGATATGCAATTAAGATGCATTATTTTATCCAATAAGACCATCTCGGTGGTGTAGTGGTAGAGCGTCCGACTCGGTTCGGGTTCGATAATCGGCCGGGTCATACCATAGACTTAAACATTTGTTGAAATGGATATTACTCCTTGGCGCTCAGTATTGTAAGGTTAGCATTACAACGGAGTTGCTGGTGTCAAGATAAATGGACCACTAGTTCTGGCAACTTACCCAAGAAACGCATTGATATAACTGAACAAATGTTGAAAACGCATCGATATAACTGAACATATGTTGAAAACGCTGCAGAACACAATACAAACAAAACATCCAGGTTCAACGAATTAAAGTCAGAGAGATATCATTGAATCGTAACCCGCCATTTTGGACAAATAAACCGGCTAATTTCCGGTCTGAATCTTTTCCAAATGAATAACATTTGTATCGTACTGCCTTGGACGTTATCCCTCGTGGAATTTGGAACTATTTTTGAACACATTAGTAACCGAGAGCCGATTAAAGGATTCATTAATGTGACATTAACCATGTTATACACAGTTCAAATACAATTTAAGTTAAACAGGACATAACTCGTGATTTTTTAAGCAATCTTAATGAAACTTGTCGTCTGACATTTCCATATATTTTTAATTAAATCCATTCAACCATTATCTACGATATGACTACGGACAACGCCAAACCAATATCCCATCCACCTTAGGCGGGGGATAACATGAGGATCTTGATGGTCCTATATCGCTCACGTGATTTAATAGAACTTCAATAGTTTTCAAAGTCTTAAGTCTATACATAGAACAAAAACTATGCACTGCCAATGGTGGCCATGTTCTTCAACTGATCGGAATAATTTGAACAATCTTAGTTTATAATTGGGCCAGTGCTTTTCAATACGTTTTAACTATAAATACATACATGTGAAATTATTTGTTCAATTGGTCCATTGGTATAGGAGAAGTTATATGAAGGAACATTAAAACAATCCCCGAAGCACTTCATGCTAAGGAGAGCTAAAAATCATTGGCAAATATTTAACCCTTTACCTCATATAGACGCTTTCTGACGCCTCTGCAGCAGACAGCTTTTTGAAAACATAGTGACAAAAGAAGAAATTGCACAAAACGTGCAATTTCTCCTTTTGCCACAATGTTTTCCACTTTTTCTCATAGGTTATCCATTCAATTATTGAGATTTTCTATGTTTTGACAAAATACGTTGAAAGTCGTCTGCTGCAGAATTGTCGTATGAGGGTAAGGGTTATGCAATTTCCCTTTGTCTCCCAATATTGTCTGTTGAAAAAGGCGTCAGAAATCGTCTGTATCAGACAGTAAAACACATTTCCTATATACAGATGCGTCCTGGTGCCTTTGCAACAGACGACTTTTGAAAACATTGTGGCAATTTCTTCTTTTGCCACAATGTTTTAGTGTGGTTTTTTTAATAAATATTTAATGTGGTGTTTTGCAGATTTGTTGTATATTGGAAAGGGTTAATATAAAAAGATAAATAGACACGATTTTATACCAAACACTCTAGTGTTTATTAATACAAGGTCAATATACAAACACGGTGACAACTGTGCAAACAAGGCACAGTTGTTCAAAAAAATAATAATACAATGTGATAATCAAGCTGGTTTTTTAAACTCCACCTTTGAATTTTTCCTTTCCATCATGCGAATGCATCTGCAGCAGATAACTTTTGAAAACATTAAGGCAATAGGAGAAATAATTCATCCTGCTACAATGCTTTGAAAACTTTCAATAATAATCTTAAGTTATAGAGTTTCTATAATGTTGATGTATTTTTGAAGTAGTCTGCTGCAGAATTATTGTAAGTGAGAAACGGGCGATTTGCCTTAATTCCAGGTCTGTTAATATTTATCAGCCATATTCTTTGAAAATGGACCTTAACCCTTTCCCTCATATAGACGCTTTCTGACGCCTCTGCAGCAGACGGCTTTTTGAAAACATAGTAACAAAAGAAGAAATTGCACAAAACGTGCAATTTCTTCTTTTGCCACAATGTTTTCCACTTTTAGTCATAGGTTATCCATTCAATTATAGAGATATTCCATTATTTGACAAAATATGTTCAAAGTCGTCTGCTTCAGAATTGTCATATGAGGGAAAGGGTTAAGATTTAGCGACCAGCTAGCCTATGCTCCATATCAGCCTCCAACTCAACAGTCGGACAGAGGACTAGATAAGATGGAAGTAAACAGGTCTTCTTTCCATGATTTCTCTAATTAAAACCTATGCTGTGGGTACTTAACCCTTTCCCTCATATAGACGCTTTCTGACGCCTATGCAGCAGACGGCTATTTGAAAACATAGTGACAAAAGAAGAAATTGCACAAAACGTGCAATTTCTCCTTTTGCCACAATGTTTTCCACTTTTAGTCATAGGTTATCCATTCAATTATAGAGATTTTCCAGTTTTTTGACGAAATATGTTCAGTCGTCTGCTGCAGATTTGTTGTATGAGTGAGGGAAGGGGTTAAAAGAATCCTCTCATTTAGACCGATTCTTTAGAGTACCCACAACATAGGTTTTGGAGATCAAATGAGGATTTCAGAGTATGAAAAACGCTCCTCATCTAGAGCTCTGGTCACTTCAGAATCATTCCTGTTCATTATCTGGTTCAGAATTCATCAAACAACTCTTCTAAATCAGAAGTATAGATAACATAATATGTATTTTAAGTTCAAGTTATATCTGATTTACTTAAATCATTACGACAATCACAAGTTTGTTACTTTGTGAATTTAAATTAATGGTGAAAGCATTTTAAAAAAAAATGCCAATACTTTCAGGGCCTCTAAATCTTGATGCTTGGTTGAAGTTGGGTCACCAACTACTAAAGGTCACATTTCGTGTCAGCCCTTTCCCGCATACTTCATATTTGCGGTGGACAACCTTGAAAGTATCTCAGAAAAAATATGAAAAATCTCTGTAAATGAATGTACAATAATTGAATAGAGTTGAAAACATTGTGACAAAAGGTGAAATTGCTTTTTAATGAGCAAGTCTCGTTTTGTCATTTTGTTTTCAAAAGTTTTCTGCTGTATGAGAGAAGGGGTTAAATGATTGTATTCGGATAATAATCATGATTTTTTTTTTTTGGAAAATCGAAATTGCAAAAGATTCAGACTGTATAACTTCCCACTTCGCCTGATGCCCAGCACATAAAAAACAGTATTTACACAAACAAATGTAATTAAAGTAAAGTATTGTTCTAACTATTTGACATGTCAATGCACGGTTTGATACAGACTTCTGAATACGCTTCGGTTTCCCCCCCCCCCCCGACAGATCTTTACTAAGGCAATAGTAATACTAAAAACCAGTTGTTATCATTCAAGCATTTTAGCATTCATTCAACATGAACACATTATAACAGACTGTCAATAAATGACCTTGTCTTCTCCAAAAGTCGATATGTATAGATTTATATCAATCCCTGCATCCATGTGTAAAATAATCAGAACATTAATTTTCTGTGTGATTTAAGTAAACTGTTTTAACTTATCAAACAAACAAAATGAAATTAACAACGAACGGTTCCACATAGAAAATTATATTTCTCTTGTTGATATTGACCAGATAATGACATTTGCTCCGAGATATATTAATCATCAAACAGTTAATCTCACTAATTTGTGATTTGTTTTATAAAATAAATCACAAATTTGATCAAAATATATGTCTGCCATAATAAAATACAGCTTTGAACAAACCCCATGATCTGGAGAATAGTGAAAAGTATATGCAAATAAAAACATGTTTTTTCGTTTCTCTACTTTATTCAAAGAAAATATTTACACTGTTTAGCACAAATTCTTAGAAACTGAAATTCAATAGACACATTGTTTTATTTTAAAATAAAGCTCGATACAGAAAACAAAGATTCTTTATAAAACGAATATTGTCTGAAATGTTGGAGATCTTGGTGAAAGGTTATTTAGCAAATTAATTAGGTTTTATTCAATTTTACACAGTTTTTCAGTTATATCATGCCCACTGTGTGAATAACCAGTACATGGCTAGAAAATGCGCTTAGCACTGCACGATCAAATGAGGATTGATTCAGGCTCCATGCAGAAACAGTCTGGTAAGGATCTACACTTTTCAACCATCAAGTCAATGCAACATTAAAGAATCTTAACCAAATCACAGACCAGACTGCAGGAATGTTTGAAATTATTTTAATCCTTTCCCATCAGATTTCATATTATTTAAATAAACAATTTAACTCTTCAAACATTCAACAAATCTGCAGCAGATGACTTTTAAAACATTTAGTAAAAATTATGGTAATTCTCTATAAATGAAAGAACAATTATTGAATTCAGATGAAAACATTGTGGCAAAATGAGAAATTGCTCTAAGCAATTTCTTCTCTTGCCAAAATGTTTTTTGAAAGTTGTCAGCTGCAGAAGCATCAGAAAGTGTCTATATATGTGAAAAGGTTTACACTACGGGAGCGAATTCAATTATTATTCTTTCATGTCTAAATACCTTCCATAGCTTTGGCAAAATGTCGTCTAACCGACATTTGTTGTAAGGGTTATCTTATTCATTTAAATAATGTAAAAAATGATCAAAGTATATGTTGTATACTGTATCACTTAATCTTTTATTTTAAAATGATGTCGTTCACATGTGTCTTTCTATTTAACTTTTAACAAAATCTTGAACATAAAGTTAGTGAAATTGGAAATGTGTGCTTTAAAATTGATACAAAAATTAATGAATAGAAAATAACATAAACCCCTGATGAAATGATATTGACAAGAAAAATCGACAATAAATACATACAAAGATACGTTTCAATAAATTGCATTTCAATATTACTTTCACATAAATGAGGAATCATTGTATTAAGTCCTTTATAGCAAACTTCAAACAGAGTCAATTAATGGCATGAATAGAAACTAAAACCATAACTCAATTTTTTTGTTAATGTTTCTGATAAAGGTGTGTACTGTACATAGGTTATGTATTTCAGCACACTTAACATGCTACAACGTGTAGGTTACTAACCCAATCAACGATATCAACACCGTAACCGTAAGTTATCATAATACTATCTCTCGCAGGTCTAGATACCCCGGACACAACCTCCTCTTTTCACCACAATCTCTCTGATCAGAATAATCTCTATGCGAGACGATTCTTATTTATACCCATAGCATAGAGTTTAAAATTGCACCCTATCTACAGGTCTGGTCTCTATTTTCTCCCTCTCAGCGTTCATAGACCCTCCCTTTCCAACATGCAACAGACGACTGATACCATATGGGAAAAAATGTGAAAATTCTCAATAAATGAAAGTGTAACCATTGATTCCAGTTGAAAACAGTGTGACAAAAAGAGGAATTGCTCATTTTGAGCAAATTTTCTGTTTAGCCATAATGTTTTAAAGTCTGCGCGTGGGAAACGGTATATTCTTTATCTGATACAAACTACTACTGGTGCCTTGTGCAGCACGCACTTTTTGAAACATGGAGGAGAAGGACAATTAGCAAAAACAATTTAATACTGTATCAAATTTGGTTTCAAAGTTTTGCAGATGTTGCATGTTATTCCTCACATGTTTTCACAGCAGACAACGGTTTATTGTAAATTATCACAATACTTCTTGCAGCTGTAACTAACATCCGACAGATTCCTTGTTCGAGTCTGAAATCGGAGTCTCAATGGAAACAATTTCACCTGCACTATCCCCAGACACGGGATAACCCATCTTCACCTCGTCTTGTGAGCTATCGTCCGTTTCGTACGAAAACTGGGTGATTTTGGACGAGGTTGTGGTGGTATTACTAGCATCGGAATTACCAAAACTTCTCTCAAATGTGTCCATAGCACTTGTGTAATTGGGCAAAGCCGATGACTCCATTGCAACCTCAATTTCTTCATTACACACCAACATATTTTCATCAGGATCCGTTTTAACCACGGACACATTATTATAAGTCATGCCATACACTGTGGGACTTTTGCTGCCGACCATACTGTTTGAATTTGGTTTAAGATCTCCGAGCATGGTGGTTGGTGTGCCTTTCTGCTGTTTACAATTAAAACACTCATACTCTTCTTCCTCTGACACCTCATCCTCTGCCAACCCAACACACAGAAGGTGAAACCATTCCTCACATCTGTCACATTGCACCCAGTTTACCTCCCCTGCAAATAAATGATCGGATTGATTGGTTGATTGAAATCTCAACAGTACATGTATTTCAATTCCATCACAATGGCAAGTTAACCCCCTTGTCCCTCATACAACAAATCTGCAGATTATTTATAGTCTTAATTGATTGCAGCAGACGACTTTGAAAACGTCTAGACAAAAGCACAGAAAAGCCCTTTAAATGAAAGAACAATAATTGAATTGAGTTGAAAACATGGTGACAAAAGGAGAAATTGCTTGTTTTGAGCAATTTTTTCCTTTTGTTGCCATGTTTTCGAAAAGCCTTCTGCTGCAGAGGTATATCAAATAAAGGGTTAAGCTACCCATGTACTTCCTGGCTTTCTTGCACCAGGACACGACAAAATAAGTCTTACTAGGCAACTGGCTACATTCCCAAATAGATTGTATAGCATTTTGCTGGCCCTGCTTATTTACTTATCAATTTTCCCCCTTCCTGATGCTGCAGCAACCAGAGTTCCAAACAGAATTGAACAATTTAAAAGAGGAACTTTTCTGAGAAATTGTATCGAGCACAGTGGTATAATAGCAGATGTTGTTTGACGTTTTGATACTTTTTTTAGCAGATAGCTTTCAATAACAATTTGACGAAAGAAGAAATTGCTCAAAATGACATACAATGTTTTTAAATGTGTACCATATTCATACATTCAATTTTCTAGATGTTTATTTTCACTCAGATGTTTCACCATCTGGTTGGGGTAGTGATAAGAGCTTTCTCCCCTAGAGAGTGGGATACCAGTGTTTGATCCCCAGTTGGGTCACAGCAAAGACTTAACCCTTCCCTCATACGACAATTCTGCAGCTGACGACTTTGAACATATTTTATCAAAAAATAGAAAATCTCTATAATGGAATGGATAACTTATGACTAAAAGTGGAAAACATTGTGGCAAAAGGAGAAATTGCTCGTTTTGAGCAATTTCTTCTTTCAAAAAGCTGTCTGCTCCAGAGGCGCCAGAAAGCGTCTATATGAATGAATGTATATTGTCTTATGGCGCATCGACAGCTAAGGTCATTTAACGCGCAATTAAATTTAATTATTCATGATCCCTGGGTAAACAAGCGTCTATATGAGGGAAAGGGTTAAGAAATCAAGCTCCACATAATACATGTATTGTCTGAAAGTTGGATAATAAGTGAGAAAATGGAAAGGATAAAAAAAAAAATACAACAAGGGAGATAATTCCAAAAATATGCATCTTAGAGTTATGGTACTTGTGCACTGCAGGTCACAAACTACCTGCAAACTAAGTTTAAAATTGATTCATCGACAATTCATTGAGATTGATAGCTTTTAGGCGTCTCACGCCGCTTTCAACAAATGTTCAGTTGTATCACAGCGTTTCCTGGGTAAGTTACCAGTCCATTTATCCAGACACCAGCCATTCAGTTGTTATGTGATCCATAAGACGGTGTCTCCCTGCCTTAACCTTTTTCCCACATACAACAAATCTGGGACAGACGACTTTGAAAACATGTTTATCAAAATTGTGAAAACTCTCTATAAATGTAAGTACGATTTTTGAAAATTCTTCATGCACAGGGTTGCAAGGATAGCATTATGACTGATGCGCTAGTGTTGGTATAAGCTTTCCGGCAGTACTGGTAATTTACCAAGGAAACACTGTGGTATGACTGAAATACTGTTGAAAGCCACATAAAACACAAAAAAAAAAAAAATGGAACTGTTTATATAAGACAGAAGGAGTTAACGAAATTCATCCTACCTATTGGTTTTAAACATTTTCTGGCAGCACAATCCTCTTCGCTTTCCTCATCATCTGGTAATAATGTCTCCTTCTTCACTCTCTTCTTCCTCTTCTTCTTTTCCAATGGCTGGCTTTCTTCTACCTTTGGCATCTAATTGAGGAACGAAAAGAGTTACTGGTAAGTCTACAGAATCAGAGGCCCAGACAAGTAAGAGTAAAATTATCATTTCAAACAAGTGTCTCACATATTATATCCAACATTCTCTCTTGCGGCTTAACCCTTTC
The DNA here is from genome assembly GCA_031761405.1 of Serripes groenlandicus. NCBI lineage: Eukaryota > Metazoa > Mollusca > Bivalvia > Cardiida > Cardiidae > Serripes > Serripes groenlandicus. Next base: position 52,527,943 of record JASEVX010000007.1, on the reverse strand, counting down.
CCTCATACAACAATTCTGCAGCAGACGACTTTGAACATATTTTGTCAAAACATAGAAAATCTCTATAATTGAATGACTAAAAGTGGAAAACATTGTGTGCTAAATAAAGTTTTAAACATTGTGGTAAAAGGAGAAATTGCTCATTATGAGCAATTTTACCTTTTGCCACAATGATTTCAAAAGTCATCTTACTTAGGTATCAATAAGCGTCTGGATGTTGGTAAGAATTTGTATGCAGAAAAGGGTTAAGTATCAAATAAAAGTTTTAGACCATTAGATATGCACCTCATCTAAAGCTCTGCAGTATATCAAATACTGGATATTTAAAAGGAACACAACTATTGATTGATGGAGATGAATGTTCTGATGAACCCTTCAGAAGATTTGATGAACAATTTGACCTAAGTTTTTATTGCATGTGACCTAGTTTAGGGCTTGATCAAGAGAATGTTCCACTGAATTTTCATGGATATGCGATGAAAAATATGGCCTCTAGATTGTTCACAAGTTATATAAACCATAATATATAATATAAGATTAAGGGGACAAAACTCTAGTGTTCTTGAGGCAACCTTAGAACACTAAAATTTGCCGTGTGGAAATCCGAATGGTAATTTTAAAACATTTCCATATCTATATAGTTGTAATAAAATCCACCCAACCAATATGGCTTCAGATAAAGGGAAGGATGGATGGACAAACAAGGCCAAACTAAGTCCATCCACTATTGGCTGGGGATAACTAAAGGTCAAATTACGCTAAATACATACGCTGACTTGCTGATCTACAGTACTATAGTCCCCAAAAAAAACTTTGTTTGCATAGGAATGAGTGTATACCATCACCAGAATGTATTGAATATATGAAATTGAGTTTAAATATATTGTGAATGTGTATAGGATGCACTGGAAATGATTGATTTGATCACTTTTAGTATTTTGACCTTGTTTGAAAGTGAAAGTAGAGAATGCTAAACACCGGTTTTGTCCGGGCCCGATTTGGTCCAAAATGTCCAAAATGACGGTTACCAGTTTTGCCTGGTGAGTTCTTTCTTGCATAATGCATGACCCCACATTTTCTTTGGATTGTTTTTAAGCTTGGAGGTAACTCTTTTCAATGATATATGGTGTTCTACATGAGAAACGCTTAGAACGTGTGACAATCGAGGACTGAAACTGGTCGATTTACATGGAAACAAAGAAGGAATTGATTGATCTGGTATATTGTAATCTAAATGAACATTAAATTTTATTAATTTTTTTTTTTTGAAATCAATTGTCAAGATGATTTTTGCATTACATATATTATACAATAAAACCGACCTCACGCGCTTTGTTCACAATGATCTTTTTAAAATTGTGTGCTGAAGATTTGTCTCATATGTTGGAAAGAATTAACTTCAGACAATCTAAATACTAGATTCACAAGCATGTTCAAAAGAACACATAAGTTGCCTTCAAACATATCAGTCTTGAGAATGGACACTCTAACGTGACCGCTGCGACTAGGGATTGAACCCAGGATGCCCAGTTCCAAATCCCTGACTCTTGTCTCTCGGACACAGTGCATTCTTTATCAGTAAGTGAAATCTTGACCAACAAATGGATAGACAACAGTGGAGTGATCTCCCTTAGGCAGGCAACAAAAAAACAATACCTTTAACTTCTTCTTTTTCTTTAGTTTATCAGTTTTATTATCAAACGGTTTTTTCAACTTTTTCAGCTTGGATAGTTTGTCCGGTTTGATGTCCATCGTCAAATTGGATGTAAAGTCATCAATATCTGACATCTCTGCGAGAGAATGAAAGTGATTTTTGTTATAAACTCATCTGGTATACATAGAATCTTAACCCTTTCCAAAATATAGACACTTTCTGATGTCTTTGCAGCCCCCAAATTTTGACAACACTGTGGCAAAAGGAGAAATTGCTCACAATGAGCAATTTCTCCTTTTGCCACATTGTTTTCAACTCTGTTCAATTATTCTATTATTCCAAGGAATTATCCATATTTTTGCCTAGATGATTTCAAAGTCGTCTGCTGCAGATTTGTTGACTATGAGAAAGGGAGGATTATTGGTAAATGATATGATACTCAAAATAGTACATTAAATCGACACAAAATGTGTAACCTCTTCCCTCATGGAGACACATTTTGATGCCACTGCAACAGACAACTTTTAAAAACACAACGTTTTTAACTCTATTTAATAAATAAATTCTTATTTTCAGAAATTGTTCATATTTTTGAAAACTGTTTTCAAAATCATCTGCTGCAGATTTGTTGCATGTTAAAAAGGGTAACATACAATTTGCAAACAAACAAAGAAAAGATAACCCTTCACCACATATAGACACTTTATGACACCTCATCAGCAGACGACTTTTGAAAACATTGTGATAAAAAGAGAAATAGCTTTATCCTTTTTCCTCATTTTTGGCCAAGATGTTTTCAAAGTCGTCTGATGCAGATTTGTTGCATACAATTTGCAAACAAACAAAGAAAAGATAACTCTGTACATTGGCCTAAGGATAAGAGCGACCCAGAGTTGTTTCAAAATCTCATACTTTTTCCACGAAGTTTTGTCAAGCAGGACTCCAGATACAGAGCTTATTACACATATTCTAAAATCTTTATTTGACCCTAGTACCCCATGTAGTTGGCACTCTCAGTGAGACAATTCTTTGAATACACAAAACATAGGGCTTGGTTTCTTAAGAAGAAGATATTCTGAAGAAAGGTTCAGTTTACTGTTTACCAAGAACCGTTTCTGTCAAATATTAACTGATCTCATAGTAGACACCATGCCTCATTTAACCCTTCCCGCCCACAGACCCATTTGATGCATCTTCTGCAGGTGACTTTTGAAAACAGTGTGACAAAAGGACAGATTGCTCTTAAAGACCAATTTCTCCTTTTGCCACAATGGTTTTTTCCAAATGTTTACATAGTCGTCTACTGCAAATTTGTTGTTGTTTAGGAAAGAGTTAATACGAGTTACATGCATTTACAAACATATTTTCAATATTAATCTAAAATATGTGACTTACCTATACCATTCTCATCAAATTCCTTTTTGATTTTTGGTTTCATTAATTTCATTTTCTTTTTCTTCAGTTTCTCCCCATCTAGGCCGACTGTAATGACCTTGACCTTTTTGGGTTTAAGCGGATCCCCGATCTCTAACTTCCTCTTTTTTTTCTTTTTCTCTGGATCTTTTTCTTTCTTTAACTTCATTCTATCTCCATCATAGCCAATCCTTGGAACAATAGGATCAGTGGGGTCCTGTGAGAAATGAAAAAACAATCCTTTAGCACTGCTACAGATGACATGTGGAAACATTTTGGACAAAGTAAAATCACTATCAGTAGCATTTTCTATTTTCAAGATGTTTTGTTTTACGACTTAAAAGGTATTAACCCTTTCCCACATGTAGCCCCTTTTTAATGCCTCTGCAGCAGACGACATTTGAAAACATTGTTGCAAAAGAGGAAATACGTCATAATGAACAATTTCTCCATTGCCACAGTTTTCAACTCTATTCAATAATCACAATTACATCTATAGAGTTTTCATTATTTTTGCCTCCATGGGTTCAAAGTCATCTGCTGTAAATTTGTTGTATGTGGGAAAGGGTTAACCCTTTCCCTCATACGACAATTCTGCAGCAGACGACTTTGAACGTATTTTGTCAAAAAATAGAAAATCTCTATAATTGAATGGATAACCTATGACAAAAAGTGGAAAACATTGTGGCAAAAGGAGAAATTGCACGTTTTGTGCAATTTCTTCTTTTGTCACTATGTTTTCAAAACGCCGTCTGCTGCAGAGGCGTCAGAAAGCGTCTATATGAGGGAAAGGGTTAAAGCAACAGACAACATAAACCTAATAGGAAGTTCATTAATAATAATAAAAAGGAGCTGTTGTGGGCGAACAGAGCTAGCCGAGTGGCAATTTGATTGTTAATTACAAATTTGAAATAAAGAATATTTTCTTAACGCTTTCCCAAATACAACAAATCTGCGGCAAACAACTATAGATTAAATAAAGTTGAAAACATTGTGGCCAAAGGAAAAACTGCTCATTATGAGCAATTGATCCTTTTGCTACAGTGTTTTCAAAAGTTGTCTGCTGAAGAGGCATCAGAAAGCGTGAGGACAATATCAACAACATAAGCTCTCTTGGAACACAGTTCCCATGAGATGCATATGATGTCAATACTGTGAAAGGGAGATTAACTTTCTATTAACATGGTGATGCCAATGAAACAGTAACAACAGACTCTATTGGGACAGTCCTCGCATCCTAAATATCATCTAAATATTATCAAAGTGATTGGGATTTTGCTAACAGCATGGATGCCAACAATGACATAAGCTCTTCTCGGATAATATACTAGTTTTATTTGAGTTTTATGATTTTTTAACAGTACAGTAATTTTAATTTCACATAAAAATACTGCTGAAGAGGCATCAGAAAGCGTGAGGACAATATCAACAACATAAGCTCTCTTGGAACACAGTTCCCATGAGATGCATATGATGTCAATACTGTGAAAGGGAGATTAACTTTCTATTAACATGGTGATGCCAATGAAACAGTAACAACAGACTCTATTGGGACAGTCCTCGCATCCTACATATCATCTAAATATTATCAAAGTGATTGGGATTTTGCTAACAGCATGGATGCCAACAATGACATAAGCTCTTCTCGGATAATATACTAGTTTTATTTGAGTTTTATGATTTTTTAACAGTACAGTAATTTTAATTTCACATAAAAATATTGTGACGACGAAAATTTAATTCTTACATCAAATTCTACGATCCGTGAATCTTGCGACCGGGGCTGACAGGCCTGTAGGATCCTCCAGATGTGTTGGGTCTCGTCCAAAGAGACCTCAAGTAGGTCTCCTTCCATCATGAGTATTTCTAACTGTACCTTCGCCTGGTCGGACAGCTCTAGAACTGGGTTTTCTAGCTGTCTGGGAACTAATGGAGACTTGTGTGAATGCTTCTTTGGCGATGCATCTATAATTATTCAAAATTGGACAGCGTGTTAAGTGATGGCCCTGGATCGCTCCCCTGAATTATGCACACCTCATAGTCAATCAAAATAACTTATTTTGCAGTTAGGTAAGTGACTTTTTTTTTACCCAAAACGACCCATATTTGAATTTGGCTTAGATATCATCAAGACAATCATTCTGACAAAATTGAACACGCTCAACTTAAAAATACAGCTTCCATCTTGTTAACAACATTGACCTTCAATTTGGCCTAATGACATAGTTGTTGACCGGACATAACTTCCATGCAGACTTATCGTAGATATCATCACAACACCTATTCTGACAAAGTATCAACATGCTCCAGTTAAAGATACAGCTTCCAAAGTGTTAACACGATTTTCCTTCAATTTGGCCTTTTGGCCTAGTTTTTTAACAGACAAGAGCCATATTCAAACTTGGTCTAGATATCATCAAGACAAAGTTTCAAGCTGCTGATACAAACAATGTAGTCTCCAGTTAACAAGATTTTTCTGAAATTTGGCCTAGCGACCTAGTTTTTGACCGGACATGACCATTATTGGCCGTTAGATTAGATATCATCAAGACAATTATTCAACATGCTCAAGTTAAAAATGCGGCTTCCAGTTTTATCAAGATTTTATTTTGACACAATATGACCCTTATTCAAACATGGCCTTGATATCATCAAGACAAACATTCTGATAAAGTTTCATTGCAAACTTGTCTTAATGAAATTATTGTCCAGATGGATTATCATCCGAGCATAACTACACTTTCTTTGAAGCTTTTTCGTCATCACTAATTTTTAAGGATTTTGGAGATGATAGCAAAAATCTATCATTATAAATCAAAAGCTACAAATTTACAATTATATTTTACTGATGCATACACTATTATAAGGAATTATAGAAAATATGTTCTTGATGAAATAGAATCGACTTTCTTTTTCGAATTGAGCACTGTGAAAAAGAATGCATCATAAGAGTATTCGAGCACAGGCTCATTAATATTCATGAGATTCCTATAACTTCGCAAACATAAAGTTTAACTAGAAAGGTTGTTTTTATGAAAAAACATATGTCTCCCCATTGCAGTTTGTCAATGACTATTAAAATATTGAACAAGGGGAGATAACTTTGCAACGAAGTAGCCCAGAGTTATAATTCTTGCAAGGTGCACAACTTCACATTGCCATCTATCTATATTCCAAGTTTCAATAAATTCCTTTAAGTACTTTCTTAGTTCTGCTCTGGAGAAAGTTTACACTATTAAAATATTGAACAAGGGGAGATAAATCATAATTATTGCAAGGTGCACAACTTCACATTGCCATCTATCTAAATTCCAAGTTTCAATAAATTCCTTCAAGTAGTTTCTGAGTTCTACTCTGGACAAAGTTTACACTATTAAAATATTGAACAAGGGGGAGATAACTCATAATTATTGCAAGGTGCACAACTTCACATTGCCATCTATCTATGTTTCAAGTTTCAATAAATTCCTTCAAGTAGTTTCTGAGTTCTGCTCTGGACAAAGTTTACACTATTAAAATATTGAACAAGGGGGAGATAACTCATAATTATTGCAAGGTGCACAACTTCACATTGCCATCTATCTATATTCCAAGTTTCAATAAATTCTTTCAAGTAGTTTCTGAGTTCTGCTCTGGACAAAGTTTTCACAATTAAAATATTGAACAAGGGGGAGATAACTCCGTTATGGTCGGAACATGGGTTCTGCACATCGCCTTCGTGAGGTGAACATCTGAGACAAGTTTCATGAAAATCCTTCAAGCCGTTTTGGAGATATGGAGCGGACACGAAAAACAGGCTCAAACCTTTGACCTTCAAGCCTGACCTTGACCTTGAACCGGTATGGTCGGAACATGGGTTCTGCACATCGCCTTCGTGAGGTGAACATCTGACACAAGTTTCATGAAAATTCTTCAAGCCGTTTTGGAGATATGGAGCGGACACGAAATTAAGGCTCAAACCTTTGACCTTCAAGTCTGACCTTGACATTGAACCTGTATGGTCGGGACATGGGTTCTGCACATCGCCTTCATGAGGTGAACATCTGACACAAGTTTCATGAAAATCCTTCAAGCCGTCTTGGGAGATATGGAGCGGACACGATTTCGGACAGACAGACAGACGCCCAGGACAAAAACAATATATCTCCCCTGTATACAGGGGGAGACATAATAAAAGCAAGAGCTGTCGGAGGACAGCGCGCTCGACTATTTCAGCGCTTATTTAAGTTACTGAGATAATGGACTCTAATGTAGTTGCATGCAAAACATTAACCACAATTTCTTAAAGGTTGATAATTTGCATTATATGCAGGATAGAGTTATTTAACTTGATTATTTTGATAGGTGTGACGGTTGGGAAGGGTTATATAGCGTTTCAATGGAATGCATCAAGTAGTTACTAAGATATTGACTCTTAATGTAGTTGCACGCAAACCTTTAACCATAATTTCTAAGTAAAAAAAAAGGGCAACAATTTGCACCATATGCAGGATAGAGTTATCTTAATTGGTTGTGTATCTAGTTGTGAAAGGTTGTATAAAGTTTCAATACAACGCTTCAAGTTGTTACTGAGATTACACTCTAAATGTAGTTGCAAAACTTTAACCAGAATTTCTAAGTCCAAAAAGGGCCATAACTTGCATAAAATGCTGGATAGAGTTATTGTACTTGATTGTTTACATAGGTGTGATGTTTGGGAAGGGTTGTATAACGTTTCAATGCAATGCATCAAGTAATTACTATGATATGGTCTCTTAATGTAGTTGCATGCAAAACTTTAACCAGAATTTATAAGTCCAAAATGGCCCATTACTTGCATAAAATGCAGGATAGAGTTATTTAAATTGAAAGTCAACATAGGTATGATAGTTGGGAAGGGTTGTATAAAGTTTCAAAGCAATGCATAAAGTAAATACTAGGATATCGACTCTTAATGAAGTTGCACGCAAAACTTTAACCAAATTTCTAGTTAAAAAAGGGCCATAACTTGCATAAAATGCAAGAGTTATCTAACTTGATAATCTACAAAGGTGTGATAGTTGGGTAGGGTTGTAGAAAGTTTCAATGTAATGCATCAAGTAAACACTGAGGAGATATGGACTATTAATTTAGTTGCACGCAAAACTTTAACCAGAATTCCTAAGTAAAAATAGGGCCATAACTTGCATATAATGCAGAATAGAGTTATCTAAATTAATAATCTACACAGGTGTGATAGTTGGGTAGGGTTATATAAAGTTTCAATGCAATGCATCTAGTAAATACTGAGATATGGACTGTTAATTAAGTTGCACGCAAATCTTTAACCAGAATTTCTAAGTAAATATGGGCCATAACTTGCATAAAATGCCAGATAGAGTTATCTAACTTGATAATCTACACAGGTATGATAGTTGGGTAGGGTTGTAGAAAGTTACAATGCAATGCATCAGGTAAATACAGAGATATGGACTCTTAATTTAGTTGCACGCTAAACTTTAACCAGAATTTCTAAGTTAAAAAAGGGCCATAACTTGCATAAAATGCCGGATAGAGTTATTTAACTTGATAATCTACATAGGTGTGATAGTTGGGTAGAGTTGTATAAAGTTTCAATGCAATGCAATAAGTAAATACTGAGATATGGACTGTTAATTTAGTTGCACACAAAACTTTAACCAGAATTTCTAAGTAAAAAAAGGGCAATAACTTGCATAAAATGCATGATATAGTTATCTAACTTGATAATGTACATCTATAGGTGTGATAGTTGGGTAGGGTTGTATAAAGTTTCAATGCAATGCATCAAGTAAATACTGAGATATGGACTTAATTAAGTTGCACGCAAAACTTTAACCAGAATTTCTAAGTAAATAAGGGCCATAACTTGCATAAAATGCAGGATAGAGTTATCTAACTTGATAAGCTACATAGGTGTGATAATTTGGTAGGGTTGTAGAAAGTTTCAATGCAATATATGTAGTATTTAAGTACTTGCATGCAAAACCTTAACCAAAGTGTGACGTGGACGACGACGCCAGGGTGAGTAGTATAGCTCTCATATTCTTCGAATAGTCGAGCTAAAAATGATAGAAAAGACAAGGTTAGCATTAAAAAAAAAAGTCTGCCAACCTTGTAAACCTTTATATAAAATACATTTACATTATGAAAGTAGGAAATAAACATTTTGTTGACCCTGAACTGTGAAATCATTGCTGAACCTGGTTCTCTGGCACAAATTTCAAACAATTTTTATAAAATACTAATTGATCAACAAAGAATAATTTTTTTTAATTCAAATGTTTTATCAATCAAATCAAAAATTTCTTACACCCATTCCATGATACAGATGACATTTGACACATCAGCACAAAACAAATTTATACAAAATTGAGGAAAATGGAAAACAAAATCCTTTTCCCACAATTCTTGCAACACAGTATTAAATGTCAAATTTCCAGATGCTAGTTTTACTCTTAAATTTTTTCTTCACACAATGTTTTCGAAAGTTGTCTACTGCATAAGGCATTAAATGTCACAAGTATCAAGGAAAGGGTTCTGTAAACAAACACTTACTTGGATTTGCCTTTGATACGGATGAGTAGGCATGTTCTGACATCCCTCCTGTCTGTTGTGATAAACCACCATTGCTGTTATCTCCACCTGAACTCACAACCTCGATCTCCAATTGATAGTCATCATCGCCCGGTTGTGAATCCTCTGTCACAAGGTTTGGCGACAGGGGCAAGGGTAGAGAATTCTCAAGGTCCAAGCCGATACCCGAATCTGAATGTTTAGGCTGCTGCGTATTTCCATTACCACTAAATGCACTTTGTGTCACACTAGCAAGGTGTCCTTGTAACTCAGGATTATTGGCTGCTTTTTGCAACTCTGCATTGATAATCTTTTCAGTCTTTTCTCTGGCTGCCTGTTCAACCATTTTTTGACTCAATACACTCAACTTTGCCAACGCCGATGCAAGCTCCGAGGTTGTCAAAGCTTGTCGCGCTCGATCTTGCCACGCCATTGCTCGCTCCGTTAAACACTGAAGAGCTTCTCCCTCAGGTAGACGGACAGGCAGTTTTTGTAATGATACAAGAAGCGAGAGAATTGTTTCAAGTCTAGGTCGTCGAGACCTCAAACACAATGGACACAAAAATTTCAAGTCTTTAGCAGCTTGTACAGCAGCCATCTGGGATGATTTATTTTTCACATTTGCTGATTTGGGTAATGGCACACAGGTCCCTGTAAATTGATAAAAAAAAGTATGTTAGAAATGATTGTCTTTATGAGTTTACATACAAGTCCTATTTGTCCTCATGCTTAACCATTTACCTTATATACTGCATCGGTTTTTTAATCTGCCCTGCTAAATATTGTCAATGTCTAAAACTATCAGATATAACAATTAAAATGATCCTACATATAGATGCATCTGCAGAAAACCCATTTAAAAAAATTAAAATTTCATATATAGAAAATTTCAGTATTTTTTCCTAGATGTTTTCAAAGCTGTATGATGCGCAAATTGTTTGTATGTAGGAAAAGGTTAATAAGCAATAGACTGTACTATGTGCTTCATAAAAATAAATCAGAATGGCTTTTTTTTTAAAATTTTGGCAGAAAAGCCAGGTACCACTTATATAGCCAAAATAAATACCCAACAAATATAATTACTCAAAACAGTTTATCATCAGATTTTACTTGAAATCATCCTACTGGTAAAGAAATTGCGTTACTTATGAAAATTGAGTTGAAACATGGTGGTAAAAAGAGAAGAAACAGATTGTCTTTGACAATCATTTCTGCCTTTAGCCATGATATTTTCAAGTATGCTACAGAGGTGCCGAAAGTTCACTGTATCCAAGAGCCCTCATATTTCATGTTCTTAAATCTGCAGTTGGCCATTGAAGTGTGACGATTCCTTTGAGCGCCCACATCTTTGTTCAATCAAGCAGTAAGGGTTTTGATTGATTGATTGGGTCAATCAGTAAGGGAGATTTGTGAATTGAAAACGCAAATTTTAATATCTAAGCCTCTGCTATCTTGACTTGTTGGATAATTAAGATGAATGTTGAATCAACCAGTATGTCAGTAATATCCAGGCAAGCCATTTTATCTACCCAACCATTTCCTGGTTTTTCCTCACCAGTACTCAAAACATTCTTCCAAGGCAACTAGCTACCTTCCCGTACAGATCTTTAGTCCATTGCTGGAAATCTAGTAATGCTAGTCTGAAGGCTGTCAGTTGTCATCAGCTTGAATGTTGGCCGAGTAGGGATTCAAACGCACAATGATTCTTCGCTTGATGATTAAACCCTTGCCATTACTAAATGAGCTCATATTTCTGATGAGCCCTTGTCGTTACTAAATGAGCTCATATTTCTGATGAGCCCTTGTCGTTACCAAATGAGCTCATATTTCTGATGAGCCCTTGTCATTAGCAACCAAGTGCATATCTCTGATAAGCCCTTATGATTGCAAACCAAGCTCATATTTCTGATAAGCCTTTGCCATTGTCAATGAGCTCATATTTCTAATGAGCCTTCATCATAACCAACTGAGCACATATATATGAGCCCTTGTCATTAGCAACCAAGCTCATATCTCTGATAAGCTCTTGTGATTGCCAATCAAGCTCATATTTCTGATAAGCTCTTGTGATTACTAAATGAGCTCATATTTCTGATAAGCCATTGTCATCATTACCAAATGAGCTAAACTTTCTGATATCTCTAGATTCAAATCTTTCCACAGACATCTGAATTTTTTATTTGCAAAGAAAACAAAACAAACAAAGTCCACAGTTTTGTTACTTAAAATATCCAAGCTGCTCTCCTTCACTCTATAATTTTTTCTATTCATAATAAACCTATATAAGTTTTACTATATTAATTACACTTTTCTCAATTGTTTACGTTCTTTATTTAAACTCTACTATATGTATAACCTAGCAAAAGTTTATTTTGTTGCAACAACATGTAAACTGTTATATTCATGATAACCTTAGAAATTAAAGAAATTGAATTAAATATAAAATAACATTGCTTTTTTTTTAAAAAACCTGACACTGTGCTTTTTTAAGAAATAAGTTTTTACCATGGAACCAGTCTTTGCACAGCTCACACTGTAACATGAATCCTGAAGCTCCTTTTCTACAAATACAAAACTTGGCATCAGCCCCTTCATTTCTGATTTTCTCCATATTCCTGATTCTAAGGTCCATCATGGATTCGGCTTCTTTCTCCTCCGCCATTTTGAAAGCAGCCACCTACAACAGACATAAGGAAACAGTGTTGACTTCCAAACATATGAACCTCTTTATCTAAAACGCTAAATTAGACTCTTCCAAAACCATAGAAATTGTAGAAAAGAGAGGGAAACTGAAACAAATCATTCATATTTAAAAATCAGAGACTATATTTTGACATGGTTTGCTTTGTATATGGTCTTAAAATAAATAACTGATGACAGTATCACTCTGCCAAAAGTGATTATATGTATCCACTTTTTGTACAAATGTAGTTTAACCTTGTTTCATAAACAATTTATTAACCCTTTCCTTCATACGACAATTCTGCAGCAGACGACTTTGAACGTATTTTGTCAAAACATAGAAAATCTCCATAATTGAATGGATAACCTATGACAAAAAGTGGAAAACATTGTGGCAAAAGGAGAAATTGCACGTTTTGTGCAATTTCTTCTTTTGTCACTATGTTTTCAAAAAGCCTTCTGCTGCAGAGGCGTCAGTAGCGTCTATATGAGGGAAAGGGTTAATGATATAAATTTAAAAAAATATTTAATTTTTCAAATTTTTCAGTTATATCACAGCGTTAGCAGTACTACTGGTCCATATATCCTGACACCAGGAAGTCAGTCGTAATGCCAACTCAACAATCCTGAGCGACAAGGAGTCTGCTGCAGAGGATTCAAAATAAATATACATGTGAGAAAGGGTTGTTAATACATGGTTTATGCTCAAAATACTTATCATGAAAGTATTATAATTTATACTGGCCATGTTCTAAACAATAAAAGGATACTATGTTGTATCCTCATTAACTTAAGAGTATTAAAAGATTGGTTTATGTAGACTTCTTAATAAAGGACTTATTTTCTAAAATTCTTATATGTCTTTCAAACCCTATGTTGTTGTTACTCAAAAACCGGTCTCATCCAGTACAAATAATATCGGCTTTAAACCCTTTTCCCCTTACAACACATCTGCATGAGACAACTTGAGAAACATCAAGGCAAAATATGGAAAATCACTATAAATGAAAGAGTAACTAAAGAATAGAGCTAAAAACGTTATGGCTATGTCAAGTTTTTTTCACACATGAGCAATTTCTCCTAATGTCACAATGTTTTCAATGCAGATGCATCAGAACAAGTCTGCAAGTGGGAAACTCATATTTGAGTGACAAGAAATATATTTTGAGACAAAGACGCGTTTATAGACTTACAATGAGAGCTGGATCCCTCTGCTCTTCCACTTTAACGTCTAACAGTTTATGTGAGTCACTGTCTTTTCTGTCTAATTCCTTCAGTTTCTTTTTCTTTCTTCCACTGCTATATATACCTATGTCAATTCTAGGAGACAAAACCTGCAACAAAATATTTTCAAAATATATTTAAGTCATAGAATAGCTCTAAGTTTTCCAAAAACCATGTTTTTCCTGGCTTTCTCAAACCAGTTTCCCACATAACATTCTTTCAAGCCAAGTGGCTACCACAAACATTTTTGGCTAGAGGCTTGATTGCAAATATTAAAACTTAATTATTTAATGACCCAGTAGACGAAAGTGGAAGCCAAATTCAGGGTAACAACATTCGGTCTGATAGATATTTAAGACGCTTTCAACAGCGTTTCAGTTATATCACGGCATTTCCTGGGTACTACTGTATTATTTATACCAATGCTTTTGATGTAATGCTACCAAGGAAGCCCTTTTTAACCCTTTCCCTCATATAGACGCTTTCTGACGCCTCTGCAGCAGACGGCTTTTTGAAAACATAGTAACAAAAGAAGAAATTGCTCAAAACGTGCAATTTCTCCTTTTGTCACAATGTTTTCCACTGATAGTCATAGGTTATCCATTCAATTAGAAATTTTTCATTATTTGACAAAATATGTTCAAAGTCGTCTGCTGCAGAATTGTCGTATGAGGGAAAGGGTTAAAGCTCTTATATGAATCAACCCCGATCTCCAGCTCCCAAGGTGGACAGTCTAAATGCTAAACCATGGAGAACATACAATCAAGCTCCAAGTTGAAGAGTAATAAACTTCAATGAATAAAATATGGTTGTAGGAAAATTTGAAGATGACTACATTTCAAAGTGTAACAGCAAACAAATCTTACATTACAGATTGATAAAGTGAATTAATGATTTAAGTTATTTCAAGAGTTGACTGCTTTGTAAATATCTCAGATGAAACAACATTTGCTTTAAAAAAGGATTCTACAGCACAAGGTGTCACGAGTTTTAACCCTTTTCTAAATCTGCAGCAGATGACTTTGTAGCAAATTCTCATTGAGTCACAATGTTTCCCAATTTGAATGAAGCAATAGTGTCAAAATGTGTCTGCAACTGGGAAAGGGTTAAGTAACACATGTGCTGCCTGGCAATATAATCAGCTGAATGCATGACAGACAAATGACAGATAAATGATCACTGTCTCATTGCATAGGCAGAAATATACCTCTAAAAGGTTGTAGGTAGAGTTTTTCTTCAGGAAAGTCCTTGCAGTTCTTTCTCGCCACGATCTTGCTGCAGCAACCTGTGACTCAACTTGCGGCAGGGCATCCAATCTGACAGGTATGGGTCTCCCTTTGTTTACAAGGTTTTCTACCACATCAAGATACGGGTAAGAATCAGAGTTCTGGATGGTTTCCACCTTGTTCGACCATTCCTTAGCTTTATGTAGGGCATCTTTTAGTGCATTGACATTTGGCAGGTATACAGGAATATTTGCCGATTCATTCACAATGGCTTCTAACGTGCTCATCACATGCCTGGGCCTGTAAAACAAGGGTAACATCCATACAAAATATATCTGTTTCACTGATAATTTTTTTTTTTTTTAAAAAAATGGGATTTAACTTTGAAGATATTTGTACATTTGTCACAATTTAATCATTCTAATAGTATAATACCATTTTCTATCTCATACATGCATTTCATTCTTTATCACCCCTGAATTGACAGCCTTAATCGCTATTGATTGAGGTACAAGAGCACTGCAGCATTTCAATGAGACCAAGATATATTGTCATTAATGGATAAGAACGCTTTAAAATTATCATTATCATTGAAAAACTACGCTGTTGTACCTTGCTTGGAGGCATATTCTGGCTTTTTCTTCCCATCTTTCACTTAAAGTGAGTAGCTCCTGCAGCTCTGCCATTGCTTTTTCAACAGCATTGTGGGGTGAAAGAACAACACCCGATTCCATGAGCTTACGAAGCATGTCAAGGGTCACTGAGTTGGGGTCTTGTAGGGAGTCTCTCACTTCATCTAACCATTTGGCTTGCTGAAGTACCTGTTGTTGACATAAATAGATCTTTATTATAAACCCTTTCCAACATATCAGGACATCTGCAGCAGATAACATTTGAACATATTGTGATAAAAGGAGAGATGCTTTCTGATGCCTCTGCAGCAGACAACTTTAGAAAACATTGTGACAAAAGAAGAAATTGCTTATACTTGACAAAGTAACTGAGTTTTTTATCACATATGAACCAGTTTCTAACTTGACGAATATTTTGTGGAGATAAATATTTTGATTAATTTGCATAAAGACTGGATGAAAGGTATGGCCTCTAGTGTGTTAACAAGATTTTTCTAAAGTTTGACTTGGCAACAGTTTTTAGCATCATATGACCCAGTTTCAAACTTGATTGAGATTTGATGGAGATGATTGCTGTTATCAACTTTCATGAAGATTGGATGTAAGATGTGGTCCTATTAAGGTATTCACAAGGTAATTGATATATAAACTATTTTTAAGGGGATATAACTATAGAGTTTCTAAGGCAATATTGGCGTAACTTGCCATCTGGCATTTCCGTATGTTTGTTACCATTATTATAAAGTCTTAATCAAATCCTTCCCACCATGCCTTAGATATGGCTACACACAGACAGATGTTTAAGTCATAGACCATCTTCTGTCAACATGATATAACAACAGTTGTAAACTGATCTTAATACACAATTAGTAAGAACTTTTTGAAAATCTAATTTTGTCAGCTCTGAAGCAAAAAAAATTATAACACATAAAGAGTACAGAAGACATCTTTCTAAATTAAAAATTCATCTTCTTTCCAACATTTGTTAAATTTTTCCAAACTTTCATCTCTATTCTGTCTTGATCTTTATGAAATACACCAACCTGTTTGAGTTTTGGTATTTCTGGGAGATCTACATCCAGGGTTACACCAAACTCGATCAGATGTTCCAGTTGGGACGAGTCTGGAGTCTCTGCTTCCAGGGCTTCTTTAGCTTCTGATTGGAAATTCAACACCTGATCCAGTAATTCCTGTACGAGGAAGAAAAACCAATTAACATTAACCCTTTCCTACATACAACAAAACTGCAGCAGAAGACTTTTAAACATTGGCAAAATATGAAATATTTCTCATAAATGAAAACATAATAATTGAATCGAGTTGAAAACATTGTGGCAAAGCAGGAATTGCCTATTATCAGCAATGTGTTTTCAAAAGGTGTCTGTATGAGGAAACATGTAAACATAAAATCTTTTCCACATACAAAACAAGTATGCAGCAGAAAACATCTAATCCAAATTCATTATTTAAGTGAAAAGTCAAGGCCAAGATAATTATTTCTTTAATATTTTTGATGATTCAAAGCCCAACTAAACGTGGCAAGAGCCTTTCAATGTGTGTGCATGCTATGTACTATTTAGAACAAATAGATTGGCCAGCTAGTTTATTACATTGATTTTCTTTTCTGTTTGAATAGAACTTGTGGCTGGGCTCCCTAAAGACCACCATTTGGATCAACAAGTATGCCAAGTAACACAGCAGAGTTCTAGTTAAGAAGTATATTTCAATGTTATTAAATCCTTATTTGACATCCAAAACCCATGTTGTGTGTGCTCAAAAGACTCATCTCACTGAGACAAATCTTTTCAGTACCCACAACATAGGGTTAAAATGAGTGATAAGAGGGTGATGTGAATATTTTATCAAAGACCTGTTTTTTCCTCTAAACTTAGGCCTCTGCTTACACATTATTATATTCTCTGCCAATGACCAAAGTTAAAACCAAACTCAAGGTATGCCAGACAGGCGACTGAGAAGTCATCCATAAATATCACACTGCCAAGGGAGGTGTCAAAAAAACTTACCTTTAAAGCTTTTCTTTCCTTGATTATGCATGGCAGGGTGGCAACTTGTTCATAGAAACAGTTTAACTCTTCAAGGCTGAGCTTTGCAATGTATTTTCCATTTTCACTTTGACGATTCCTAAAACAAATCGTAGTTAAAAGTAAATTTAGTAAAGAATATAGAAACTTCCTATAAATGATGAACAATTATTGAATAAAATTTTAAAATTGTTTCAAAATGAGAAACTTATCAGTATGACTCATTAATCCTTTTGCCACAATGTTTCAAACATTGACTGCTACAGAGGCTTAAACTCAACAAGGGCACCGCAAAGCAAATGCATCCCGTCGGTATTCAAAGTCCAATTTTGACCTTGACCTTTAACCTATGACCTATAAAATAAATAGGCTTCTAGACCTTGCCATATTCTAACTGTATACCAAGTTTGGTTAAGATCGTTCGAAGGATGTTCAGTGTAGAGTGGTCACAAGGTTGTTACGGACGGACGAACAAACAAACAAACAAACAAACGGACAGTCCCGTTACTATATCCCAAACGCAAACTTCGTTAGCCGAGGGGATAATAAAGTTTCATATGTATGTGGGAAAGGGTTAAAGTTACACCCTTATTGAAAGGATCAGCAATTTCCGAGATTCTTTTATCCTAAGAATGATTTAATTTCAAATCCTTTCCTTTTAGCCAGGCACCCAGCAGACAGGCTTCCTTCAGTTCAATTATTTAGCTTATGTCCCCACTAGGATTTAAAGCATCGACTTCTCACTCCCAAGGAATATGTCTTATAAATTTATATATAACTCATAAATATGACCTTTAATTCTATAACATTTGGAAAGAAAAGCAACTTTTGTCTTTTAAAGGAGAAAGCTAGATTAAAGTTGTAATGTTATCATTTCTCTCATCAGACAAATGGTGAAAGTACAAATATAAATTGCCTTGATAAAACAAGACTATCAGTAGGAACTGGGTTACAGAATTTATAGACTGGACCACTTTTCTTGAACTGATCTGCATTCAGTTTAATAAGAACCTTTCTAAACCCATCCAGGGTTCTAGATAGGTAATTTTGTCTTTGAGTACCAATAATTTAGGGTTGAATGGTTTTGACAAGAAAGCCAATATATGACAAAGGTTTGTTTACTCCCCTTAATCTCAGCGTCAAGAGTTTATTCTAAAGCTTACCTTGTTCTCACTTTCTTTGACACAAGCTGATGAGCAACATTTGCACACTTCTCAGCCTCTGTCACTGCATTATTCAACGACTGGAGCAGATCAGAGTCCGGAAAATGTTTCTCTTCAGCTTCAATCAGTAGATTCTTCAACTCAAGCAAGTCTGCATAAAGAATTAAATACAAGATTATTACTGAACCAAATAATGTGAAAGTAAAATTTTAGGTCTGGAAAACTGAAGATTACATTTAGGGCTGTTCCAGAAAAAAAAGTCTGGGGGGGGAGGAACGACCAGCAATTTTGAGGGTACCCCCCATAGAATTTTAATTATTTTTTGGGCACCCCCCATAGAATAAAATTTCAATTTTACCCCCCACCTAGAGAATTTAAATTATCACATTCATAGCAATTTTATTCATGTTTTATACTTTTTAACACATTCAAGCAGATCCAAATTAAAATGCATGTGTTAAAAGACATCCAGAAGTATCATATTTGACCATGACCAAGAGTGTACCTTCCTAGATAACCCAAACCCAGTCGGTAGCAATGCAGGCTCAGCCATTTTTCTTTCCTATGTTTGACAAGAGTCAATGTGACATGCATCTTCCACCAATCTTCTAAGTCTATGTGGAAAAGCAGCCAGTTGCTTTGGGAAGATTGTTGTGCGAAATACTGGTGTGTGAAAACCAGGAAATACATTTATACACTGGAGTTCCAGTATATCGCGATATTCGGGGTCCAAGGCCTAGCATCGCATTGGAATCCGATCGCGAATTACCATTAGAAATTAAAGCAATCAAGTAATATGCTTCAGCATGCCAAATCCCGACACTCGTCAACTGCATGCAATGGCGATGAAAAATGTCTCAAAATCTAATCTATTTTAGCAGTCCAGAATATGGTGTCTATTATATGTGTATATACTTTTGCTGTATTACGAATATAATGCTCACTTTTATTTCCAAATTGGCTAATATTGAGGGATGTAAAACAAACTCTTTCTAACCGCCATTTGCAATGTCTCCTTTCCTTACATTTTTTTTTTTTTTTTCTTATTTAAAAGAAAAAACAATTCACAAACCATGTATTAATAGCTTTAAATGCATATATAGCAGACAGCGTTTGAAAACATTGTGAGAAAAAGAGAAACTGCTTATTATTAGCGATGCATCCTTTCCCTACATTTTTTTTTCTAGTTTCAAAGTTGTTAAACAAGGGAAAATAAAATTCCATACCCTTTAAAATCCTTTCCAATTCAAAGTTAATTTATCCAATTTCAAACAAAATGATGTAATATCTCTCTTTTTGTCACAATGCTATAAAAAGAAGTCTGCTGCATGTGCGTCAAAATGCGTGTGCAAATTGGTAAGGATTAAATCAATTTTCCGTAAATCATTGACCCCGGTAGAACTATTCCCCCCCCCCCCCCCACAAATGAGCTACGTCATACGTCCAGTAAATAGAACAAAAGGGTCCTTAGGTATGATGTAATTTTACTGAGATCTTGCCATGTGATTATAAGGTGACCGTGACCTTATGCTTATGTAATCTTAATGGATTTTCCCAAACATTTACATCTGGACCAGTCCACGTAACATATCTTTACTTCTGTGTAAATTACACACAATTTTAATAGGCTTCAACAATGCAATTACTTTTGACACAGTTGCAGCAGAAAGCTTTTGAAAACATTTTCAGAAAAGGAGAAACATGACTGTAATGGCCTATTTCATGCATGCATCAGTGTGAAATCGGACAAATTTGACTCAAGGGTTTATTGCATGGTTGATACTGGCACGTGGTTTAGAAAAACAACACCGACACCCCACTAAACCCTTTGTTCGATTTTCGCGCTTTTATTTTTATAAGAAAATATTAAGGAGCAATATTTTTTTGAATTTGGAATAATCATTTGTTTTTGCTTATTTTTGGATTTATAAAATCAGGTTTGTGCTTTATTTATCTAAATGGTTTCTTTCTCCAGTTTTGCAATGAGTACCATGTTTTACAGAATTATGTCATTTTTTTGTGGACATTTTTTTTATTCGAAATTGTATTTTTGAGGGGTTCAATTTTCAAATTAAATAGGAAAATAGGCTCTTTTTTCAAGATTGCTACGGGAACCAAGTCGCCATTGCGTTCTACTGAATATCGCGTTGTACCCGTGCGCGAATAATCCACATTCCAGTGTAGTAGGTAACTGGCTGTCGTGATATAACTGATAAACGGCGTTAAACTCGAATCAATCATATTTATAAAACAATTGGCTGAAATATGAGGCCAAGTTTGTAACGGATATGCCAATGCTAAATAATAGTGTGGCAAACTGGTCTAGTATGGAGAAATCCACAAAATGTAATTTGGACTAGATGAAATAATGAACATGTATTTCAAGCCATCTTGTAACCGGTGTCCGGTGTCGTAAAAATCACTGAAGCGTCATTATCACCAATATTTATTAGCGAGCTGATACAGTAAATGCGATCTCGTATCCAACAATTAAAAATTAGAAAACGCTCGACATTGAATTCCCGCCGAATTTATTACGGGTTTTTTATACAGTAAAAAAACCGACCACCCACAGAATTAAAATACATCTTTTGCCCACTACCTAGAGAATTTTATTTAAAAAATACCCCCCACCCACAGAATTTAAATAGCTTGTCGTTCCTCCCCCCCCAGACATTTTTTTCTGGAACAGCCCTTAGTTAAAACATACTTATTTATTTTACATCAATTGCGAAACAAAGTTTCAGCTTATTTATTTATTATGTTTGGTGGAAATTCGAAATTTGATGCTTCCTGGAAAATTAAGCAGAACTTGTGCTGTTTGTGTGGGAAAATTTCAAAGGCAGAACCAAGTCGTCAAGAGATTCGAATGTGGGACCTTATGTATTAGAGCTTGATACTCTACTAGTGCACCAGTCTTCCACATCAAATAGTTATTGACAATATTCAAAAGGAAAATATTACTGCCAACGCATAATTTATATAGCAGTCATGCAAACATTGCACAATGGTTGAAGGGGATCTGTAACACACTACAGGAAACTGCCCACTTTCAAAAACTCAATCTAGAGGTATTAAACATGTGAGTGGACAATGAAAGCACTGGGGAGGCTGTGTATACAGACAACAGACTTGCTTGCTGCAGTATTCACTGTTCACATATTCAATGGGTCCCCTTAAGAAATATAGTAACGTGACCTAGTTATGCACTCATCATGTGACAGTACTATTTACACAGACAGTACCCATGAATTGGGACTTTATGCATTGAAAAGCCTTTTAAAATATCTTCTAAGACATTTGTCAAGCTTAAATATTTTTTTCTAATTGCCATATTTAATCATTTTACTTGTTTGTTTTACCGATTATAATTTGAAATGACTTAGGATTTTCCTTAGTTAACCCTTTCACAAATACAGCAAATCAGCATTGAAAATAAAATTAAAAATTAAGTAAACTTCTATAAATAAAAGTTTAATGATAGCATCAGAAAGCGTCTGTATGTGGGAAATGATTAAATGTCTCCAATAGAATAGACTAGCATAAATGAATAAACCCTATAATGTGGTTCACAAACAAATTTTCTCAGCAGTTAATTAAGGATATATTTTAGAAAATGAAAGACACTCCTTATCTGAGGCCCTGCAGTAAGACAGTCATGAAATACCCTCCTTATCTGAGGGCCTGCAGTAAGGCAAACATGATGAGATACCCTCCTTATCTGAGGCCCGACATGAGATACCCTCCTTATCGGAGCCCTGCAGTAAGACAGTCATGAAATACCCTCCTTATCTGAGGGCCTGCAGTAAGGCAGACATGAAATACCCTCCTTATCTGAGGGCCTGCAGTAAGACAGTCTTGAAATACCCTCCTTATCTGAGGCCCTGCAGTAAGACAGTCATGAAATACCCTCCTTATCTGAGGGCCTGCAGTAAGGCAGACATGATGAGATACCCTCCTTATCTGAGCCCTGCAGTAAGACAGACATGAAATACCCTCCTTATCTGAGGCCCTGCAGTAAATCAGTCATCTTACCAATTTTATCCTCATCTGAAGCCTCCAATGCCCTCTCAGCTTCTTTATTCCAGTTCTGGTACAATTCTGCGCGGTGTTTCAGTCGTACCAACATAGACGGCAGTTCATCCAGTGTATACCGGTATCTCAGACAATATTTGTTTGCAGGACAGGAACACAGTTTCTCCACATGGAACAGGCATACAACAGTGTCTGAAATGGTAGGTCATGTTAACTTTGTTGTATTGACTACTAGATGAACCCTTTCCCATATATACACAGTAACAGTAACTTTTAAAAGCATTTTGAAAGTTGTCTGATGCAGAAATGTTGTAGGTGGGAAAGGTTAAAGTTTAATATGCTAATACTATTTTGGTCAAAGGGAGATAACCCTGACAATATTTCTAATCATTTAAGTTAGGGTTATTGAGCTTGAAAAGTATTAAGTGTGGATTTGTTTTAATGGGTTATTATGCAGATTTAAACATAATTCATTTTATATAACAGTGACAGACCATTTGGTTGTGATCCCAGGGTGCAGAAGCCAGTACAAGGCTTGGAAATATACTTGGCCAAAGATTTTGCAATCTCATTTAAATCAGGCCAAAAAACATCGCTGTACATATATTGGATCTGACTACCTCTCATAAAGGGTTGTCTCAAATTGACCTAATACACTTGATACAAGAAACGCCCATGCTATACAACCAGAGCTGTATCGAGCAGTCATCAGATCTATATACGAGCTAGCGATTTTTAAGTCCGGTTTTAATGGCTTTCCACCAAGACAGCTACAATCCAGGATCAAACCAAGATTTGGTGGGGAGGATTGATCAACAAGATGGCCCTGATGACCCTATACCACTCACCTGATTATCATGCAGATGATTTGTCTATTTTAAGCATAAGAGGCATTCAATATTCTCTTTAGAGGGGAAAAGATTAGAGCAGAAAATGAAGGCATTAAATGATTAATTATGAAGGTGCTCTGGCATATCCTAGTCTTTCATGCTTGCCATTGCTGTAGAATACCAAATATTTATTCACAACAACTTTGAATCTTCAGGATATTTCTGAGATTTTAAAGGACCAAGTATAAAACAATGTTGACAGATTCACTGGACTTATTGGCTTTCACTAAAAAATATATTAAAATGATAGATATCATTATTTGACCCATATCCTGCTTTATGAAACTTATAACGACATTTAAAATCAGAATATAAGCCATTTCTAGATTATCTACACATTCTTTAATTTTCTAGTTAAGGGGAAGACATTTGGTCTTTACCCCCATAGTATCTCTCCCAACCAAACCCATGGAAACTCAAATCAATCACAAGATGATTATTTTTAGTATTCACAACATAGAGATTAAACCTTTTCCACAAACAGAAGCTTGCTGTCAGCTTTGAAAATATTGTGGCAAAAGAAGAAATTATTTATGATAAACAATTTCCCCTTATGCCAGAACAGTTTCTACTCTAGTAAAATACTATCCTTTTTTTATTGAAAATTTTCCTTTGTTTGCCTTTTAAATATGTTTTCCAAGTCATCTGATGCCGATTTGCTGTATGTGGGAAAAGGACTTAAGAACATAAAATATGCCCCTTATCAAGAGCTCTGCTTACTTGGTGAACAAGGACAGGTAACAGCAGACAGAAAACACGTCGTTTTACAGTAGCTACACTGTCGTTCATCATCAGGCAAGAGTTCAAATGCTTCCCTGTCTGCATCACAAACTCCCTGTTAAAAAAGAAAATTCATATTGTTTTATTCAACTGTTGTAGAAACTCTATATACTCTACATACTCTAAATACAAGAAAGCAATGTGATTGTAAGATGTGGCATGGCTCTTTAATTGGGTATTACATGTTCTCCTATACTCATAAGATACTTGAAAGGCTGGCTGACAAACACACTAGACCCTGAACAAACTGCAAAGAGGCTTCAGCTAATCAGTATAAAACGGTATATTTTCCTTTTTTGATGCTTCTGAGGAAGATGACTTTTGAGAACAGTGTGGCAACAGGAGAAATCTATTATAATGAGTATTTTCTCCTTTTGCCACAATATTTTCAAGTCTATTCAATAATTATACTTTAATTTATAGAGACATAGTCAACATTTTTGAATAGATGTTTTCAAAGTTGTTTGTTGTAGATTTGTTGTGGGCAGGAAAAGGTTAAAGTGAAAGAGAATTGAAGAATTGAATCGGAGACACTTACCAAATCAAGAAGTTTCTTTCTGTGTCTTTTCTCATTTTCTACAATAGCCAGAAGGTCTTCGTGAGTTGCTGCTGCAATTTTGAAGTCCAGATTTTCTGGATCTGCTGCCATCTTACACACAAGCTCTTCGTGGGAGAACACACACTGCCTGTGTAAATCTCTGTAATGTTCTATACATTGTCGCCCAATAGGTAACTGCAAAAACAGACAATGCCCACCTCAAGAACCATATATTCCATGTTTGATTTTCATGTGAAAGGGGATGTTGAACTCTTCCCACTATCAAAGGCATTTTTCATGCGTCTGCAGACGACATTTGAAATTATTAAGCCCAAAAAATAAAGGGATACTTATTAGCAATTTCCTCTTTTGCCTCAATGTTTTCAACTCTATAATAGTATTAGGTCAATTTGAGACTATTCAACAATTACTTTCCTTAGGAGATTTTCAACAATTTCCACTATATGTTTACAAAGAGATCTACTGCAAATTTGTTGTATGTGGGAATGGGTTTAATATGGGACGTCTTAACTCACTCTTGAGTATCCAAGAAGCAGATCTTTAAAAAAATCAATAAAGAAGAATGAAATGAACCATTTTTTCCCTATGTTTTGGTAAAATTTAACACTTATCTTATCGTTCTTATCATGCCAGCTCTTTATTCCATATTTTCCTCGAAAAAATTGGTTCTGATGCTAACTTATTGAAATTAATTGTAATCATTTAACAAAACAAATCAACATACTGTATGCTTAAGAAATTTTGTCTAAACTAGAAAAGGCAACTAATACCAACTGCTTTAAATTTATTGTATCAAAAAGTCTTGATTCTGAATTGATATCATCCAAAATTATGCCTTGTTTATCTACAATTGACCATTAATTATCATAAATACCAAGTTTCATGGTTTTAAATGAAGATGTAGTTCATATATCATACCAACAGAGTAACATATCAAACAACCAACCTATGTGGCAGAGTACTAGATAAGGAGGAGTGAACTGGTCTTTTCCCATCCATATCTCTCTTATGACCCTACTAAACCCTATGTCGTGGGTACTAAAAAGAATAATCTCACTGAGACGATACTTTTGAGTACCCACAACATAGGGTTTGAGGGTCAAATAAGGCTTTGGGGATGTGAAATACCCTTCTTATCTAGAGCCCTGTATGTGGCATTTCAAGTACTCTCCATTCAAACGTGCTATTACTTACCCAGTCTGCTGGGCAGAAGTTGACAGCCTCAGCAAAGTTGTAGCCTTGATTAAAGCCTGCATGATATGCTCTAGGAAAGGTGACGATGAATTCTCCTGCATGTTGGTTCATTCGACAAATCTGAAATATAACAACAAAACATTTGATGTGACTGGAGATCTAGAATTAGAATATATCATGTTTTCAAAAATCCCTGTTTGACCACTAACCCCTATATGAAGGGTTAAATAATGTTACATAGATTGATACTTCTTACATCAAACTTGATGAATCTTAGACAAGAGAATCAAAAGAATGCTTACACACATATTGTATACATCTCGACTCACACATACATTTGTTTTAAATTTGCAACTTGTTTTAACATTACATGTAGAAAGACAAAAGTGGACAGAAAAAAACAAGAGTGCTTGAAGAAATATTTTTCACATGCCAACATGCCAGATAGTGACAGAGAGAAGGTAAACAGACAAATGAGGAGAGATCACTAAGTGTCATTTTGCCAAAGCAGACAACCATAGAAACTGCAGTTGCACTATATTAGTAATTCGTTAATAGCCTGTAACAGTCAGACTGTAAAGTGTTTATTATAGCTGATAAAAAGAGAAGTTAACAACAGGTTCTCTTTTGCCAAATCTAAATCTAAGGTTCAAAAAATTAAAAACCCTTTCCTACATAAAAGAAACAAATAATCTGCTTACCTTGACTCCCTCTTTCATGAGGATGTTTGGGTTCATAATGGTGGTTAATTGATGAAGGAGATCAGGAGAATTATCAAACAGCTCTGGGGCTGTCTTCTTCATGGCCGCCTCAAACTTATCCGCATCATAGCCGGATACCCCATACCATGTCTTAGGTTCACCCCTGAAAATTATCAATGCTTGTTAAGGTTTCTTCATTATAAAGCTTATAAGGAGAAATCCCTCAAAACAAGCTAATTCTCTTTTTCTAACTATGTTTTTAACTCTCTCAAATAGATAATTTATTGATAAATATAGGGACTACATGTCATGTTATGTTTGAATCATTCTAATTTTGAACAAAGCTTAGAAGAGTGAATATGCAAACAAGAAAACTGCATCCCTCCCCCTTACATCCATTTTTATTTTTCTTAACGACAACATTTGGTCAATATTGTTGAGAGAAATTATTCTGAATCTCAAATGTTATTTTACAGGAGATTCATTTTTAATAAAATCATGAAAAAGAAGACAACCATGGTTATTTCAATAGTCAAATCCAGAACACTTTGTGCTCAGGCTAGGTAACAAGGCAAAGAAAAGGTTTTCAAATCTTAACTCTTTATCATGTACAGATAGTGTCTGATGCCTCCTCAGCAGATAACTTTTAAAAAACATTCTGATACAAAGAAGAACTTCCTCATATTGATCAATTTTTACTTTTGCCACAATGTTTTCAACTATTATTCAATAATTAACATATTAGTTACAGTGATATTTCTTATGTTTTGCTGAGATGATTTCAAAGTCGTCTACTGAAGCTTCTTTGTATATGGGTTAAGGGTTAATTTAATTACAATCAGTTACTTCTCGTCTAATGTTATAACTATCATTTTCCAAAAACAGACATAACATTTTTGTTAATTGTTGAAATAAGTTGCAAACCCTCATTTGATTTTAAAACCGTTTAGTGTGGTATTTAAACGAATCAACTAATTGGGAAGATTCTTTTAAGTTACCACACCATAACGTTTGGTGAGGGAATGAAAGAGATATTTTGGGAAAAGAAACCATCCATTCCCCCTTATCTAGACCTCTGAGTCCTGTTACCTTACCAGTGCATGTAGTTGATAGAGTAACTCCAGTGATCCTCATTGTGCCAGCAGAAACTTGAGAAACACATTCCCACGTAACACCAGGGTATTTTCATGCCCGATATATCTGCATTTATATGGCACAGGACTGACTGTTCTTGTATTGGCAAATTATTCAAATTCCAACTGGAGTTCATGTATTCCTGCAAATAATAGGTCAATGTTTAGTTTGTTTCTGGTTTTAATACTTTTAAAATTCTAGATATTGTAATTTACTCCTCAATATATTTTACACAACTCTTAAAAGATCTTGTCTGGTAAAAGACTTAATTTACATACTCAATAATCATTTATAAACCTAAAGACAAATTAATCTGTTTGCGGATATTTTACTGCAGCATTTCGGTTGTCTACAAGGTTAACACGCTGGACTGTCAATCCAGGTCTGGTTTCTTATCATTTCTGAGGAGCTTTGTGTGTTCCACTCAATTAGAGATTTCCAGAAAAAAGGCCACATGTTTATCAGTGCTATACACTGAGCATGTTAAAGACCTATGGTCGCACCCAGACTTGTATCTTACTGAGTAACTCTGTTGAAATTATCTGCACCTATCAGATGCATACATCGTAACAGAGTGTACAGTATCAAAATGGACCTATAAAGGCTAAAATGCTTATGATCAATCTGAGCAATTGGTCTCTACAACAACATTATAAATACCACATAAAACATTTCAGTTAAATCATAGTGACACGTATTGATCTCTGGAGGATTAACCAGTATTAAGCTAGGAAATGTACTTTGCAATGTCTGTTAAAAAAACCCAAATCATTCGATAAAAAAATTAATGACAAATAAATATGAAAGCCTATGTACATTGACAATGCATGCATAGCTCACATCTCATTTTAATGACAATAATAGTTAACAGATGAAAGGAGTTACACCAGTTACCTCATCCTCCGTAAACTGTTCCTTAATATCCTTGGTGGGGAATCCGCTGCCTTGATCCATTGCATGGATATCTGCCCCATATTGCACAGCAACGTCTTCCTCAAGACTGTTAACAAGACGCCAGAACTCCTTCTCTACAACTTCGCATGGCACCATCTGTAGTAAAAAGGAAAATGGGTTTTGGAATAATAGATAACTTTTCGCAGCAAAAAATATTGAAATGATTAACAATGATATAGTTTTTGAAAAGTACATGTAGTTTAAAGGTCAATGTCAAGGTCACATTCCTACTATGAAAGCATTATCACAAATCAGTTAAAAATCAAAGACAGTCTTTCAAAGTAGGTCAATGTCAAGGTCACATTTGAACAATTTTTGCATCAAGGTATATACTCATATGTAATATAAAAGCCTTACTACTGTAGTGTCGAAATTAAGCTTTAATATTTTAAAGTTTTTGCCACAGACATACAATCTTGGTCTTTACATACTATACCTATCCACAAGAGAGTGCATCATTCTTTCATAATATATCATCAGTTTGAAATAAGGGTTCCAGCAAAGGGGCATGTTCCATGCTTTAATAACTCACCATCCCAATATTGTGGGTTCTCAAAAATTCATCTCCGTGAGATAATTCTTTAAAGTACCAAAACCACAGGGTTTAACCCTTTTCCATCATACAGACGATTTCTGATGCCTATGCAGAAGAAAGCATTTGAAAACATTGTGGCAAAATGTTTTCAACTTTTTTTTCAGTTATAGGTACCTTCATTTATAGATAATTACTATATTTTCAGTAGTTGATTTGAAGTCTTCTGCTGCAGATTTGTTGTAAGCGGGAAAGGTTTTAGTAACAAAAGGATTGGTGAATATTTTGTTCACAAATGAGAGATGAGCATGTTTCATTAAGAAACTATCATGACTTACATGTACTGGCATATTGAAATAGTTGCTCTTGAAGTTATCTGCCATTTCACCGAAGGATTGTAAAGAGAATTCCCGCTTTGACTGCTCAAAACCATAAGGATCCAATGGTTTGCTGCAGGCCTGGAAAAAGAAACCATGTAAAAATTATGGATAATATTTGATTTTGCCTGCATTATCAAAACATGAAAATAAACAGGAGTTCAATTAGGAGTGAAATACTAACCATATTAAAATACAAGAATTACGCGTAATTAAATGTCTCGCTGTCCCCTGCTTTGACTATCAATGCAATTGTAAAAGACAAAAAGTAAAATAACAAAACTTTAACATTGAGCTTAACACAATTGTTTTTAAACGCAAAATTAAAAAAAAAAAATACAAAGTTAAAAAATACAAGAAATTCAAACAAACAAAAATTGAACAAAACGCATAGTTCAATTTTTTTTTTTTTTAGTTAATCGCAAAATCTAAAAATACCAAGAAATTAAAAAAAAAAAATACAAACGTTTTACCCCGAAACCTGTTTGATATGTTGAAGTACTTTACTTATGAAATGTGTGTTCACAATTTGAAATTATTCCAACAAAAAATGAAGAAGCTATGTCCAATTCTCAAAATCTACCAAAAATCAAGTGTTTTACCCCCAAAAAAGGTCACACTCAGCATCCTCAGCGTACAATGTGCAGCAGGGTATTAGATGCAACTGTATTCCAAATATGAAAGCCCTTGGACCAATACTTATTGAGAAAAATAAAAACAAGAGGGCCAGATGGCCCTGGAATCGCTCGCCAGATTTTTTTTTTCACTTTAGCTATATAAGCCCCGACCAATCAACATGGCTTAAAGGAATCTGATAGAGGGTCATCCAAGGAACATTTCTACAAAATTATTTGAAAATCAGCCTGACACTTTTGGAGGAGAAGATTTTTTAAGTTTTCACTATAGCCATATAACGCAAAAAAGCCCCGCCCCCCCCTGGCGGCCATGTTTTTCGACCAATCAACATGGCTTCAAGGAATCTGATAGAGAGTCACCCAAGGAACATTTCTACAAAATAAGTTCAAAATCTGCCAACCAATTTGGGAGGAGAAGAATTTTGAAGTTTTTTTCGTTTCGTTGCCATGGAAACCAGAATTCTGCATGGATCCCAATAATTTGAAGGAATTCTGGTGAGGTCATTGAGAGGATGCTTTCTGTGAAGTTTCATCCCAATTAACCCACTGGTTACTGAGGAGAAGATGTTGAAGATTTTTTAAGTTTTCACTATAACCATAAAAGGCAAAATAGCCCCGCCCCCTGGCGGCCATGTTTTTTTGACCAATCAACATGGCTTGAAGGAATCTGATAAAGGGTCACCCAAGGAACATTTCTACAAAATTATTTGAAAATCGGCCTGACACTTTTGGAGGAGAAGATTTTTTAAGTTTGCACTATAGCCATATTGGCAAAATAGCCCCCCCCCCCCACCCTGGGGGCCATGTTTTTCGACCAATCAACATGGCTTGAAGGAATCTGATAGAGGGTGACCCAAGGATCATTTCTACAAATAATTTGAAAATCGGCCTGACACTTTGGGAGGAGAAGATTTTTAAGAATTTTGAAGTTTTTTTCATTTCGTTGCCATGGAAACCAGAATTCTGCATGGATCCCAAAAAATTTAAGGAATTCTGGTGAGGACATTGCGAGGATGCTTTCTGTGAAGTTTCATCCCAGTTGACCCACCGGTTACAGAGGAGAAAGACGGACGCCGGACATAGGGCGATCACAATAACTCACCCTGAGCACTTCGTGCACAGGTGAGCTAAAAAACAACACTTTAACGTTGAGCTAAACGCAAAATTGAAAAATACAAGAAATGAAAAAGAAAAAAATCCAAATGTTTGACCCAAAAACCCGTTTGATATACTTCATTTATGAAATATGTGTGCAAAATTTGAAATCAATTTAACAAAAAATGAGGAAGCTATGACCAAATCTCAAAATCAACCAAAAACCACAAAAATCATGTTTTTTACCCCAAAAATAAGGTCACACTCAATATCTTTAGCATACAATGTGAAGAAGAGTATATTAGATGTAACTATATTCGAAAAATGAAAGCTCTAGTACCAGTACTTATTCAGAAAAGTTAAACAAGAGGGCCATGATGGCCCTGGAATCGCTCACCTGATTTTTTTTTTTTTACTTTAACTATATAAGCCCATATGGCGGCCATAGTTTCTGACCAATCAACTTGGCTTGAAGGAATTGGCTGATAGAGGGTCAGTCACCCTTGGAACATTTCTATAATTTTTTTTGATAATCGGCCTGATACTTTTGGAGGAGAAGATTTTTTAAGTTTTCACTATAGCCATATAATGCAAAATAGCCCTGCCCACTGGCGGCCATGTTTTTTTACAATTCAACACGGCTTGAAGGAATCTGAAAGTGGGTCATCCAAGGAACATTTCTACAAAATTATTTGAAAATCGGCCCGACACTTTCGGAGAAGAAGATTTTTTAAGTTTTCACTATAGCCATATAAGGCAAAATGGCCCTGCCCCCCTGGTGGCCATGTTTTTTTACCAATCAACATGGCTTGAAGGAATCTGAAAGTGGGTCAATTAAGGAACATTTCTACAAAAATTATTTGAAAATTGGCCTGACACTTTCGGAGAAGAAGATTTTTTAAGTTTTCACTATAGCCATATAAGGCAAAATAGCCCTGCCCCCCCCCCTCCGGCGGCCATGTTTTTCAACCAATCAACATGGCTTGAAGGAATCTGATAGAGGCTCATCCACGGAACATTTCTACAAAATTATTTGAAAATCGACTTGACACTTTCGGAGGAGAAGATTTTTTAAGTTTTCACTATAGCCATATAAGGCAAAATAGCCCCGCCCCCTGGCGGCCATGTTTTTTGACCAATCAACATGGCTTGAAGGAATCTGATAGAGGGTCATCCAAGGAACATTTCTGCAAAATTATTTGAAAATCGGCCAAACACTTTCGGAGAAGAAGATTTTTTAAGTTTTCACTATAGCCATATAAGGCAAAATAGCCCCGCCCCCCCTGGCGGCCATGTTTTTTGACCAATCAACATGGCTTGAAGGAATCTTATAGAGGGTCATCCAAGGAACATTTCTACAAAATTATTTGAAAATCTGCCAACCAGTTTGGGAGAAGAAGAATTTTGAAGTTTTTTCCATTTCGTTGCCATGGAAACCAGAATTCTGCATGGATCCCAAAAATTTGAAGGAAATCTGGTGAGGTCATTGAGAGGATGCTTTCTGTGAAGTTTCATCCCAATTGACCCACTGGTTACTGAGGAGAAGAAGTTGACGCACGACGGACGACGCACGATGGACGCCGGACGCCGGACAAAAGGCGATCACAATAACTCACCTTGAGCAAAGCTCAGGTGAGCTAAAAAAACGTAACTTTAACGTTGAGCTAAACGCAAATGTTTGACGCCGACGCCAGAAAAGCAACACCTTAGTCTCGCTTTCGCAACTTCGTCGCAGCGAGACAAAAATGGGAAGAGGGGCACTAGTACATTTTGAAAAAATTGTTAAAAATATCATACAACATATATTGTTTTTGGATTATGCTGAACATAATGCTTTTGATAATGCAATGATTATCCAATTGTATTCATATCCCCAAAACCTTACCATAAAATGTGTTAACCCTTTCTCACACGAAGCGCATATTCAGCATACATCTTTTGAAAACATAAAGGCAAACAGAGAAATATATCATAATGAGCATTTATATTGTCATTTTTGTATTTGTGTTTACTTTCTTAACCCTTTCCCACCTGCAGACGCATTCTGACGCATCTGCAGCAGACAGCTTTTTGAAAACATAGTGACAAAAGAAGAAATTGCACAGAACGTGCAATTTCTTCTTTTGCCACAATGTTTTCCACTTTTTGTCATAGGTTATCCATTCAATTATGGAGATTTTCTATGTTTTGACAAAATACGTTCAAAGTCGTCTGCTGCAGAATTGTCGTATGAGGGAAAGGGTTAAATTCTAATAAAATTATTAATGGTAATTTCAAACACAAGCTTTAAACACATTGAAAAAAATAATTTTAAACTCTGCTTTCAAGCCAAGAGATAAGACCATGTTGGACACATCAAAACCTCAGTCAACTTTTGTAGACTCTTGACAGTAAAATGGCCTTGAATGATTTATAGAAGGTCACCAAGTTTTGTCAATTAGTCTTTTTTGCACCCACTTCAACCAGTTCTACATTATATTTTAACTTTTTGAACAGTTTTGACTGAAGACTATCAAAAGATTAAAGAAGATTCCCGAGTAGTTTTGATGAAATTGGAGCAGTGGTAGAAGGAGATAGTTAACAACAGATGGACAACAAAAAGAGAGCATTCCCAATAGATCACCTTGAGCCTTAGGTGCATACTTTTAAAACAAATAATTGAATGCCGAAATATAATTCCATAATTCGACCATTTGAGTAAATCTAAAAAGTCGTAATAATATTCCTTGACATTATTAGCAGTGAGATGATTCTTTGAGTGCCCCAAACATAGGGCTCGGAAATAATTTAGGGATTTAATAACATGAAATACACCCCTTATCAGAGGTCCAAATAAGGAGGGGTATTCAGCTCTTTTTCCCAAAATTTCTCTCTTATTATTAAAGCAAACCATATGTTGTGGGTACTCAAAATAATTGTCTCACTGAGAAGATTTGTTTGAGTACCCACAACATAGGGCTAGAAGGTCAAATAAGGATTTTAGAACATGCAAAATGCTGCTTATTTAGAGCTCTGTCTTATCTAGATATGAATCAACCTACCTTTTGAATACATTTTGGACATCTCCAGTCTCCCTTGGGTATGTCTGCGAGAGGTGGAATAAGACAGTATGTATGGAAGGCATCGTCACATCCGTCACATAATAACATGTACTCCTCCCCGTCACCACGTCCACATGTATGGCAGTAATACAAGTCAACCTGGGAAAATAGAAACTTACTGTATCAGCATTGAGAAATATCCAGTAACTGAAGTAAATTGCAGTAAATATCAACTCGACCATTTAGGTTTTGAATCTGAACAAGCTAATAATACGTATCCCCTATTATTGCAGCCTTCAATAAAGTTGAACTATCCAGCCCGCAGTTGGTGAGAAAAAGCTTAGACACGAAAATAATGAGTCGGATCAACAAACAGACAACATGGCAACTATATGTTCCCTAAAGATTTGGGAACATAATATATTAGTTTTAATTAACTGAACTAAAGATCAACATTATGTTAAGAGTACATACATAGGTGTATAATCCTGGGTTTGAAGCTTTGTTCCTGGTTTTCATCTTTTTTGCTGTTGATGCTTTAATATCAACTTTTTCTTCTTCTTTTTCTTCCTCTCCTATATTAAATCAAGATATAACAGAGTTTAAAAATCCTTTATAATACTCTTAACCCTTTCCCACATACAACAAATCTGCACCAGACGACTTTGAAAGCACCAAGACAAAATCATTCTGTTGGTCAGTAATCCGATAATGGAAGCGTGGCAAATTGATTTATATTAATTTAGACCCACAGTTAAACCAAAAAATTAGTTACACACGATTAATTTCACATCTAAATTAGAGAATAAAAAAAGAATGAGTTTGTCAGACTCGTTCTGAACACTAATGTATATGGGAATGCAATACCTCTGGAGCCCCATAATACATACTCCGAGTCACAAGTATTTAATATTATGGTTATAATTTGCTAACAATCATTAACTTGATAATTGAAGTTGGTTTGAAACGAAACTGGATAAGTTATGTCAGATTCTTAGTCTAAAAGATTGGCTTCATAAAACTTAAAACTTATTCTCCTAATAATGACCTTTCATTGTTATTCAATTTCTGTTTTCTCTTCACATAAAATGTATATCATGTTTTCACCTTAGAAATTGTTTACCAATTTAATAGCAGAATTAAAGGGTTTAATGTATGTTTTGGTACAGTTATAAGAGTATAACAAGAAATTGTCTAATTACTCAGCAAATAATGCCCAAAGGGCATTATGTCAGCTGTGTAATTTGGCTATTTCGTGTTATACTCTTATAACTGTACCAAAACATACATTAAACCCTTATAATTGCAGTTTAAGAAAAAAACAGCTATTTTTCATCGAAAGAATTGTTTGAAAAGGGACATATAAATTGAAAATTGGGATCTCTTTTTTATGTTCTTTACGCCGATAACATGATCTAATACTAGGAAAATGACGTCACGTTAGCGTTTTGACGTCATACGTTAGTCGCTTTGGCGCCAAAACCCGTAAATTTCATCTAGAAATATTGTAAACGTTAAGTACATTTTTATCGAAATACGCCTCATAAGTCACTTTATGTGATAGATATAATATCTCATGAGTGTTATTTATTATTACTTTTAAAAAATTAAGCTGAATATGACCTCGGCATAATTATTTGTGGCATTGTTTACGGTTAACTGTCGAAATTAAAGGTATTTTCCGAAAGTAGTTCCGTGAACTGGTCATGTGATCAATTGCAGTTATTGGAAAATAAACGCAATTCCTTTTAGTCACGTGATCGGTTTTGAACCAATCAAAACGAGCGATTCACCGTGCTTTTGAAGCAACTGCAATTATTCTATCTTATCTGTATTTTTAGTCAAACTTTATTATCACTTGATTTAAAAGACATCGAAACATATATTTATAAATTTGATTTTTGATTTAAAAGTTGTATTCAAAGATGCAAATAGGAAACAATTTGTTGCAAGTTGCTAAACATTCGGGATCCAATGGCAAATTATTTGGCTCTCATGTCCATAAAATGGCGAATACTTTTCAAATTTGGGGAAAACAATGATGTAAAGATTTTTTAATCCAGCGCAGGCCCTGCTCAGACAAAGTAAAAATTATTTGTGCATAATGTGTTACCATTTTCTGTATTGCCTGTTTCTTTGGCTGTCCTTTCAGCATAAGAGGGAAAACATGCCCATATTAGTAACTATTTTATTGCAATGCATTCATGTCTTCTGCTGTAAAGTCTTATAAAGTCATTTATATGAAGGAATGAATAATATGTCGAACCTACCTTCCCCTAATTCATCTTTAGGAATGGCAGCTTTAGGACCTGCCCCATAAAACTGCAGCTTCTTCAGTTCTGGGTTCTTTTCTAAGTCAATATTCTCCTGTGAAAGGTGAAAATAATGCTTAGGTTACAGACTACTTATAATCATTCCTTTTTGTATTAAATGTAAACAAGAGGACCATGATGACCCTGGATCGCTCACCTGATTTTTCACTTTAGCCATATAGGACAAAATAGCCCCGCCCCCTGGCAGCCATAGTTTTTGACCAATCAACATGGCTTGAAGGAATCTGATAGAGGGTCACCCTAGGAACATTTATACAAAATTATTTTAAAATCGGCTCAACTCTTTTGGAGAAGAAGATTTTTTAAGTTTTCACTATAGCCATATTAGGCAAAACAGCCCCACCCTCTGGCGGCCATGTTTTTCGACCAATCAACATGGCTTGAAGGAATCTGATAGAGGGTCGGTCTCCCAAGAAACATTTCTATAATTTTTTTTGAAAATTGGCCAAACCCTTTCGGAGAAGAAGATTTTTTAAGTTTTCATTATAGCCATATAAGGCAAAATAGCCGCGCCCCCGACAGCCATGTTTTTCAACCAATCAACTTGGCTTGAAGGAATCTGATAGAGGGTCACTCAAGGAACATTTCTACGAAATAATTTGAAAATCGGCCTGACACTTTCAGAGTAGAAGACGTTTTCACTATAGCCATATAAGGCAAAATAGCTCTGCCCCCTGGCGGCAATGTTTTTCAACCAATCAACTTGGCTTGAACGAATCTGATAGTGGGTCACTCAAGGAAAATTTCTACAAAATAATTTGGAAATCGGCCTGACACTTTCGGAGAAGAAGATTTTTTAAGTTTTCACCATGGAAACCAGAATTTTGCATGGATCCAAAAAATTTGAAGGAATTTAGGAGAGGACATTGAGAGGATGCTTCCTATGAAGTTTCATCCGAATTGGCCAAGTGGTTAGGGAGGAGAAGTCATTTGAAGCAAAAAGTTAACGCATGCACGGACGACGGACAATTCGCCATGACATAAGCTTGACTGGCTTTCAGCCAGTGGAGCTAAAAATTACATCATCAAAGTGGTCTTTATGATAAGGTACCAAAATGGGGCCTACCTGCTTGATTTCTTTGCGTTCCATTTTAGGTAACCTCTTATAGTTACCTTGAGCCATCTTGGACTCAATACCATGGGGCTTGTAGTCCTTGTCATCTGGATTATCCTCTTCTTCATTAATTTTGATATTCTGAAATACATTTACACAGATTATACAGAGACCTAAAATATTAAAGGAAGAGTAAACACCTCTCTAACCAAAGATCATTTAAGCTTTATATGTATGTATGCCCAGTTTAGTATCTTAAGGTTACGTATAACAATGTAGAAAGCAATAACTGTTACCAATAATGAATTTCAAACAATGAGAGAGGTGGACAGAATGAAGGAGAAGAGATCCCTTAATGTAACCTGCAAAAACAGGCTACACAAAAGTAATTCTATCAAATAGTACACTTGGGTGTATCAAAAAATGTGTTACACTTTCAATCATATAAATGATATATAACTGTCAAACAAGAAGCAATTATAAAAATATTTTGACAGGATCTAATATATTGCAATAAGCCTTGTTTTCGAGAGTCAAAACTGTCGGGTAATAAAATAATTACGATGCAATTATCAGGTCATTGCACTTGCAATGAGGTTGTGAAAACTTCAGAAAACATCAAATGAAAATTGTTGACCCTGTATTTTATGATGTGTTCTAAACCAAGTTCATTTAAACTTATTTTTTCAATAAACAAGAGGGCCATGGTGGCCCTAGTTTGCTCACCTGAATTATACAATCTACTGCAATGCAAAACACATCAAGACAATTATTCTGAATGCAACCTCCACGGTGTTAACAAGATTTTCCTTCTTTTCGCCTAGTGATCTATATTTCTTTACCTGATAAGACCCATATTCCAACATGGACTAGATATCATCAAGACAACATTCTGACAAAGCTTCAACTTTCTCAAAGTAAAAAATGTGGCCTCTGGAGTTTAAATAATATTTTCCTTTATTGACCTAGTTTCTGACTCAATATGACCCATATTCGAACTTGACCTAGATATAATTCAGACAAACATTCAGACAAAATTTCAAGCTGCTGAAGCAAAAAATGCAGCATCCAAAGTGTTAACAAGATTTTCCTTCAACTTGGCCTAGTGACCTAGTTTTTGACCCATATTTGAATTTGGCTTAGATAGCATTTAGATAAACATTCTGATCGAATGTCAAGCTGCTGTAGCAAAAAAATGTGTCTTCTACAGAGTTATCAAGATTTCCCTTCAATTTGGTCTAAATAGTTTCTGACCCAATATGCCCCATATTCGAACTTAGCTTAGATATCTTTTAAGACAAACATTCTGACAAAATTTCAAACTGTTCATGTTCAAACTTGACTTACATATCATCAAGACAAACATTTTGATAAAGGTTTCAACATGCTCAAATTGAAAATGAGGCCTCCAGAGTGTTAACAAGATTTCCATTCAATTTGACCTAGTGACCTAGTTTTTGACCTCATATGGTCCAGTTTAGATGGAGATGAATGTTCTGTAGAGTGCTAACAAGGGCAAATGTTGGCGACGCACGATGGACAAAATGTGATCACAATAGCTCACCTATAGGTGAGCTAAAAAGACATAGTATATGCATTATGTAATTTAAATAAGAAATAGACTAGAACAAAAGCTTAACAAAAAGAGTAAATTTGGTATATAAGAAACATTTATTTCATTTACTTATTTAAAGCTGCAACATATATTTTTAGATGATATGAACAACTAGACCCGTCACTGAAACAGACAAATACCTCTGTGAACTGAGTCTTCTTTGATGAAGTATAAAGTCGAATTTTAATTTGATATCGGAAGGAACAAAGGAGCAAGTATGATCAGAAATTATGTTTTTAAAATCAGTTATTCTAGTTTACTAAGTTACATTGATATATCCTAGAAGTTGAAGCAGAGATTTGCTCAAACTAAGTTCAAATGTCCTACTGACAGATCAACCAACAGACATGGTGATTCCTGTTTACAAACATTGCTTGTGGGATATAAATTCGAATTCTTATAAAAATGTACAAAGACAATAATATACTTACTGCTGCTTCAAGGGAAGCCCCAGTTTTAAAGAGGTAGAACGGGTAGAGAATCCTCTCATAGTGACTCTTCAAAGTGCCTCCCACACCCTTCCCCTGCTCATAGCCCATCTGATGGGCCACCTTACTCCATCTTCTCTCCTGGGATATCTCCTCAATGCCTCCCTCCTTCTCCACAGCCTGTATGGTAAGTAAATTAATAAATATATTTATTATTAGTGTTCCCCTGATGAGTATAATAAAGAAATGGTATGGCACCTGTAAAACCTTTTTTCATTCTTACTACATAATTTCTTCTTGTTCCAGTATATATTTCTTATGTTTGATATTTTATATATACATGAGCTGCTTCTTGCTATAACAGGTATTATTGTCAATCCGATTAAGTGTTGATTAAAATAATTTCTTTCCCACACACAATAAATCTGCAGCTGACGACTTTGGTAACATCTAGTCAATAGTATGGAACTCTATAAATTAAAGAATAATTATTGAATAGTGTTGAAAATATTGTGGCAAAAGGAGAAATTACTTATCCTGAGCAATTTCTCCTTTTGCCAATATGTTTTAAAAAGTGGTCTGTTGTAGAGAAGTCAAAACATGTTTGTATGAGGGAAAAGGTTAAAAGTGGCATTCAACTAGTAAGGTTACCATCTTTGTTTGTTTTTTCAGACGATGCCTCTAGGTCTGTTTACCAGTTATAACTCATGAAGTTGTGTGCCTTATTGGCATAAACTGCCCATATTATATTGTTGTCATAATTTTTTCTTCAACAAGTGAGTCAAAAAAATTACTTCTTAAATTTTCTTAAATTACTGAAAAGATATAACTACTACAATGAAGTATGTAAGTGAATAATTAATGATTTTATCTATCGTCTATGAAATATTAAGAGCTTAATTCAATCATTATCTAAACCGATACTTTTATACAATTCCCAATTAACATACACTCAGCAGCAAACAACTTTAACCCCTTACCACTTGTAGAGGCATCTACAGCAAACAACTTTTGAAAACTGTGTGACAAATTTCTCCTGGTATTGCCACAATATTTTTAAATCAGTTCAATAAGAATACACACTTTTATTAATAGATAATATCAATAATTCTTCCAAGATTTGTTCACAGTTGTCTGCAGCTCTGCTACAGATTTATTGTATTAAGGAAATGGTAAAAAATAGACAAAAAAAAGGAAAATCTCTATAATTTATGGAAGTATAATTTTTAAATAAAGTTGAATACAATATGGCAAAATTTGCCTGCTACAGATGCATCAAAAGCAGGGTTTTCCCTAAACTTTGAAACGTTAGGGCCATTGTGACCCCCATGTCATCAAAGTTGAGGGTCATCTTATAAATGTTGGGGGTCCAAATTAGAACTTTATTATTAAGTGATTGATATAAAAAACATTCAAAAACAAGTGTGTTGTTCTTTGATTTTATTATCCCTTTAATATTAATAATGTCAATTACATTACCGATAATGTTATCGATAAAGCTTAAACCAGTCATTCAGAGTTAAATATAGTCCAAATAATTTAGACTTTCGGTTTCTCATTTATTGGTCAACCGAAGTCTAAATCCATAGCATGTTTCAGACAGACTCGATTCACGTTATTATGCCGTCGTTTAAATCCTTGATAGCTATCGCAACGATAAAAAAAAACATATCTATAATTATTATTATATTAATTTGAGCCTAAAATTGATGCAGCTTACCTCTTTACCACTTTAATCTATCAAAATTCAATTCACAACGGCGAAAAATTTGAAATCTGTAACACATTTGGTTTCGGTTAAATAAATTAGACAAAATCGGTAAAAAGAAGTAAAAGAAATATCGCCCAAACTTGTTTGAATAAGATATATAACTATTTCGTTAAATATCCATTTTGGTGTACTTTAACAACAATACCCACAATACCGTATTTGGTTATCCTCAGTTCAAATCGACCAAATTGTGAGTTATTAAATGTCAGGCGTCTAAGGTGGATTAAAAAGAGATTAAAACACATAAAAACGTGAGTAAGACCGTTTGTGTTTACTTTATACGATAGATAAATGGTCAAATGTTGTCCCATATGTGTATTTTACGTACGCCAGATTCGACCCTGGAAGCATCGGAATTTTTTTCGCATCTTTTGGTGCAGGATAAGGACTAAGTTAAATATAGATTTTTGGAAAACCAAGATTATAGAAAATAGAATGGACTTCATTTACCGACATTGCGTCCATAGGGACGCACAGATGTTATTTTTGGGGGTCATTTGAGTTGAAAATGCATCAATGACGCAGGAATTGTGCGTCATGGAAAACCCTGCAAAATGCTCCAGAATATAAGAAAGGCCTCCGCTAATTGAATCATGATCTCAAGTGATTTCACAGTTCTAATGATCAATTTCTCCTTTTGCCACAATGATTTGAACTTTATATACGTTCTTTTATTTATAGATGTTATCATAATTGACCAATTGTTTTCAAAATCCTTTGCTGCAGATTTGCCATATGTGGGAAGGGGTTAAGGTAAAAAGTAATGTGAAAGGAGCACTTTATTCCTCCTTTCCTTGATCTTCTTACTTACGAGTTAGTCATAGAAGTCTTACCTTATATAGGTCATGAAGGTCCAACAATTTACGTTCAACATGAGGAATCTTCAAACTGCTTCCTTGCAGTTCCCAAAACTTAGCCAACTGGTCCAAAAAATTTAATTTAATGCGGGATTTGGCCTGCAAAAGAAAAAAAGAAATTGATTCAAAATGTAATGGGACTAGCCTTTTTTCACAAGAAATCACTTTAAATAGTTAAAATGTTTTAAATTCAATTTTAATTACGTTTTTTTAACAATTTGTGTAATTGGCGACCTAATTTTTTTTTTGCCAAATTATCTTAAAATCAGGAATTACACGTAGTACTTTCAGAGGACACAGGAGACGATTTATGAATGTTTAAGTTTTACACCCTTTCTAATGGCTCAACAACCTAAGCTCTACATAGAAATTAGTTCTTTGGATAATTTTGAATGAGGAATATTCAAGAGCAGTTTAGGTGAAATTGACCCAGTGGTTGACTCTCTCTCTCAATGACATACTACAAATCTGCAGCAGAAGACTTTGAAAAACGCTAGGTAAAAGTTTGAATAATTTATCAATGAAAATATAATTCATAAATTTAGTCAAACCATTTTGGTGCAATTTCTCCTTTTGCCACAATGTTTTCAAGAATTAACCTGCAACAGATGTGTCAAAATACGTCTAAAAGTGGATACGGGATAAGAAGATGACATTTGAACTTAAAAGTCAGTGGCGAAGGTTGATGGATGACGGACTAAAGACAGAGTGATCCCAATAAATCAATTTAAGTCTAGCTCAGATGATCTAAAAACAATCAAGCATAGGAAGGGTTATGGACCTGAGGAATGATATATTTTTTTCTGCTTTTCAGATTATTATTTTTTGAAAATCTGAATATATCTTTGAAACGATTTCGTATGATGATGCATTTTCATTGATTTAGACTTTTTCGTAGATCTAAAAAAAAAAAAAGATTACTATAGTCTATAAGGGCTTCTTCTGAAGTCTCTGATGGACAAGGTTGATCTGATATTTCAGGTTATAAATCAATTATAGAAAATGCATACAAGACTATTTTTGTTAACATATCAAAAATGTGAAAGTATATATCAATGCAGACAAAATTAAATATGTTTATAAAGTAATGGTGCTAAAAAAGAAAATTTTGTTTAAATTAAAAAATAAAACAATTCATTTGATGCATTAAACAATAAACATTCTTAGTATAACATGCATGAATAAACCATAATGTTTCAATCATGAATAATTATAGAATTTCTATCTTGAAAATCATATACATAACAATACGATTGCAATGGTATACATAAAATTAAAAAATTATGTTTGTTTCTTTTACATTTTCTAAATTCTAAAAACAAATAGATTTAGCATTCTCCATGGAAGATAAATGTTGCAACAGCAGTAGCCAAGATAATGAAGAGTAAACTGGCGCCTTCCTCTTTTCA
Source organism: Serripes groenlandicus (assembly GCA_031761405.1). Classification (NCBI taxonomy): domain Eukaryota; kingdom Metazoa; phylum Mollusca; class Bivalvia; order Cardiida; family Cardiidae; genus Serripes; species Serripes groenlandicus. Next base: position 52,483,940 of record JASEVX010000007.1, on the reverse strand, counting down.
ATACCAACATAATACGGTAAAAGGGTTAAAAAATAAGATTTAAGAAAATGTAAAAAGCCATTTTAAGCCTTTGATTTCTCCTAAAATACTTTTGGTTGTCTGCCATTTCTGTTCAAATATATATTCAAATTTATAGTCAACAAAAATAATGAAGTTGACCACAATTATAACTGCAGATCAAACTTAAATACATTCGAACATAAATATAGTATATTAAAAAATGTAATTACAAACAAGTTCATATAAATGAATATACCATAATGAGAATTTAAACATTTGACTTCTATAAATATGAAAAATTCATCATAAACAGAATAAAAATTCACACAAATTAATATTTTTTTTATAAATGCTCTAAACAAACGCAATAGTTTATTATTCTTTCAGTGACAAGTAAATATAAATTCTTTAAATACGCAGAGTCATAAGTCTTCTAATTGCTTTCAAATGAACCAGAATATTATTTCTTTGACAAGAGGAAATAGACATCAGATAAATTCTTCTTTTTAAATATTTGGATACGACCAAAGATTAAGTTTTTTTTCACATCAAACAGCAACTCTTGAAATTCATATTTAACCCCAAAATTCAAAAAAGTTTAAAAGACAAAATAATCAATGCATCTGGCAGCCTCATATTGAAGAAATTGACAAAGGCATTATTGACACATGACTGATCAATTCCTGATAATTTACAGAACTGCCCCTACAAGTCCTGGCATAACTAATTCTTTTGTCTCGTCTCTGCTGTCAGCAGAGCCATCAATATGGCCACTCTATCACCAATTCAATAACAGTGATAGGAGAAAAAGGCAGCAAGTCAGGAGTAAACTGTTCTTATTCAAACAACATTATATTGTGTCATTTACAACTCCAGCAAACCCGCCATGACTCATCCAGTACCAACAACACAGGGTTTGTGATTCAGAAACAAATAAAGATTTTAGAATGTGATTTATATCTAGACTCTGCCTAGTGGGCAGCCATTTTGTTTTGCATGATTGAACACAGTTGAATGTCTATCACATGCCAATCATTATGTCCTTTTCAATTGACCTTCAATGACTTGAAACAATGAAATTAAGTTTAAATAATAGAAAAAACATTATTTTTAAAACGGTGATTGATAAAATATATATATATAAATAGTAAATGTCATTGAAATAGTTTTAATCCAAATTCAACTTCAAAACTCAAAAGTTCATATTTCCAAGTAAAATTTACCTCAGAACCATGTGCACAGTGGTTGGGAAAAAAAAAAGATGAAAGTAAAGCCAATACATGGACTTTTATAGAGATATATAAGTTCATTCAGTAATACAAAAAATGGAGAGAAATAGAGAAAATGACTTACCTCTAACTCATTAAGACGTTGTACCCTAGGTACAAATCTAAAGTTTTCTACATCAACAGCAAACGGTGGCTGCCAGTCCTACAAATTAAAATTTATTGAGATAACAAATCATCATTTGGTAGATTGTAAATGGTAGGGCGACACAAAAGCCACTGTCTAATTTCAACATGTTTCAAAACACATGTATAATGTTAGTTATTTTATAATGATAGGCTGATAGCAGAAACTGGGTGAAAATCTGGTTTTATGTAATTTGATTCAGAAAAACTGTCTAACCATGCTTTCTGATGAATAGTTTCAATATATCGCTGTTACATATTGCATTGTAACCGATGCGAACAGTCAAATTATAAAATTGCATTTCTAGTAGAGAAACTGTATGATGAATTACAATTCAATAGAAAAGTTATGATGAATTTTCAAATAATGAACTCTAGATAAATCATAAAGATATTTAAGCATAAATTTCAAAGAGATCAGTTTTTCAGTCTTTATAACAATTTCCAATTTTTAGAATTGTCCAAATGTGTTGAAATAAAACTGTTTGAAAAAATTGACGTATTTCAGATGGATATATTTTAAAGCAGAAGTAACATAAAATGAACAGCATGGAAAAAATGTCTTATGACAGCCATCTGCCCTTTTTCTTAATAAAAAAAAATATTTAAACCTTTCCCACATACAACAAATCTGAAGCAGAAGAATTTGAAAGAATCTTGCAATTTTTCTTCTTTAAATCTCAGTGAATGAAAGTATAATTATAGGATAAAGTTGAAATAATTGTGGCAAAAGGAGAAATTGTTCATTGTAAGCAATTTCTTCTTAAGCCACAATTTTTTCAATATTGTTCTGCTGTAGAGGCGTCAAGAAGCATCTATATGTTGACAAGGGTTAAAACCTTGTAAATTATATTAAATAAAAATAATTTAACTGAAAAATATATTGAAAGCAACATATATATCTTAGAAAAAGCTGAGTGTTAATGATGCACATTTGTACAATTTCTCAGTGAATCACTTAAGACAAAAGTCTTGTAACAGTAGGAAATCTCATGAGATGGAAATAATGACCTTTCAACAAAGGACATTTATTTTAATGATAATGTTAATTTCATTTTTCTTACAATATTGAAGTATGTTCACTAACTTCTAAAATGAATAACTAATTCAAGCAAAGTTCAGAACATTCATATGAAATTTAAAAGAAAAATGCTTCAATTTGAATAGTAGCATGGATTTTACTTCACAATTTAGTATTAATCATTATTTGGGGCAGGGCAATCCAGGCCTATTTGTAATCAGACTGTTATAAAACTATCCAACTAGTTTCACTTAATTCACTAATTTGGAAAACTGAATGGTTTTCAACTTGAATCCTCTGCCACATCTGTCAGAGGAGATATTTGCACACAATATGACACAAAAATAAAATAAATCCGTTCAATATTGACCGAGTTATGTCCATTTTAGTGAAATCCTGTCAAACAAACCACAGTGGATGGTCAAATCGCAACAATGCGTCGCCATCTTTGGAAAAATAACATGCACGTACAGCTCTTGTTTTAACGGTTTTTGCAAAGAGCAAACGTCTGGGTTCAATGACAACATGTATTTATTCAAATAAATAACAGTCGTAAATGAAAATAAGATTGTCATCGAACCTTTGGTGGTTTTATTTTGCAAATTCCATATTGTTCTGCAATCGGCTTTATTTTGGCTATGTAAGCCAATGCATCAGCAAACTCATCCTCTGTTGGCGTGAAAACCGGTGCTTCTGGCGGTGGTGTGAAATTAAGGTACGGGTCTAGACTAGGACTCGTCATTTTCGTTCCTTCTAATCCTAAATTGTCACTTTTAACCCAGCATATCCATATAAAAATATCCAAAAACACTGTATTTTTACAAAGACAAATCCTTGTGTCAGATGTGACCTAACAACACCCTTCTTGACAGGCGGAAGTCAGAATAGAAAAGTAGTTCCAAATGAAAGTTTAACACTATATATTTGTTAAAGGCTTTGATACCTTCCTACTTCAGTATTAGTTTTTCTTATAATATAAGGAATGCAGTTTTTTTTAAATTAACTAAAATCATGATGTTGGCTGAAAATTTATAAATTTGGCAAAACCGAATTTGTTTATACGCGTATGATTATGCAGAACGTGTTTTTATTGGCTTGCTAAATAAGGTTGCCAACACGGACAAAACGTGTAAATAAACCAATTTCATTTCACTGAAAACATTTTTAAAATCATCACAAATATTCAAAGAGACAAAGAAAGTCCCGATCTCATAATAAATAAATTATTTTAATGTATGTGAGAAATATGTTGCAACATTCACCTCTTAAATGTGCATTGAGAATAGTGTTGCGAATATTAAACTTGAATCGGTATAAAATAAGCCCACATAAGAAACAATTTATTTATTTATTTATTGGGGTTTTACGCCGCTTTCAACATTATTTCAGTTATATCACGGCGACAGTTCACTTATTCATGATCCCTGGGGTAAGAAACAAACAAATAACTAACTCTGCACTGCGAGTGTATTTTTTTTTTTAAATGAATGAAGAAACCAGTATATAGGTTAATTATGCATGTTTAATTGGGATTAGAAAACAATATGAGTGAATTGATAAACCAGCGTCTTCAATGGTTCCTTCATTCACTCCGTTCCTTCGATCACTCCCCGTTTGATTTCATTGAGTTTGGCAAAAAGTATGTTTCCAGGTAGTAACAAAAATAGCACCAATGAAATATCAGGAACTCAAATGTATCATTGAATGTCCCCGTCCAAAAATGATTAACACAATTAACATAACAGTGATAGAGAAATTATTAACTTTTGGGACATAATTGATTAAATTCCACACTCAACACTTTGGTGTTTGGAACCAGCCACTGTTCAAATAACTATAGAAAGTTCAGTTTTTAAAATGTATCTGTTATTTTAGTTTAAAGTTTAAGCTTTCAGATAATTAATATTTTGGTCATGTGCCACACATGACTTCAATGTTAAAAGTGCTACAAAACGTGGAATTGTGGCCAATTTCCTTTCCCCGCGTTATACTCTAATCAAACTGTTACAACTTCCTCCAAAATAGTTTATTAAATCTTTCTCTTGGTACTTTCAATTCTTTATAGCGAGAACTTTAGACAGGAAGTTACGAACGTCGAATTGTAAGTAAGATTGAAGGGTATATATATCTGACAATTAGAGATCAGGGAATGTGAGAATCGAATGGAAAGTTTCTAGTAGGCTATTATGTAAAGTGTAAGTTGGTTAACCCTTTCCCTCATACGACAATTCTGCAGCAGACGACTTTGAACGTATTTTGTCAAAACATAGAAAATCTCCATAATTGAATGGATAACCTATGACAAAAAGTGGAAAACATTGTGGCAAAAGGAGAAATTGCACGTTTTGTGCAATATCTTCTTTCGTCACTATGTTTTCAAAAAGCCATCTGCTGCAGAGGCGTCAGAAAGCGTCTATATGAGGGAAAGGGTTAATAAGAGTAGAGTAAAAAGTTTAAAGATCAGACCAGAAGTGTATAAAAAAAATATCTCTATGAGGTCATGGTAACCGGTAAAACCATTCATATTTGTTTTCTTATCCGAAATAGGTAGCACCTATATTAGTTAACAGGTTCGACCTTTCGCTCATTAACCTTCGCCTTTATCCGTCCTCATTAGGCTGTGAAATCGGTACGGTACCTATGTGGTTATTACCCAATGAATACGCTAACGTTGGTGATTCAAACATCACTGTCAGGGGCGTAGATTGGCAATAATCAATGTGTAGGCCGTCTCGTGAGAAAATCAGCATTGTGGACTCTACGTTAAGTATCGACCCGGATCAGCTTAAGCATGCCACACAGGCGTACCCGGATATACACTTTTCGCCTCCTGCGGATTTTCTGTTTCAGGAGTCACTACTCTATCTATCCCCACTTAGACGGAATGTGTCGGCCGGATCAGTTTGCGCGGACAGCACAGGCTGATCTGGTCGATACATTGCGCAGATGTGTATCGCCGCAGCAGCATGTTTGGGCATTTTTAGAAAAAAAATGTGTAGGCACGTGCCTACAGTGCCTAAAGAGAGCTACGCCCCTGACTGTTCTGATAGCTAAGTTTGTAGGAAGAAAGAAGTTCAGACTTAAAAGGTCACTTTTCGCATGCTAGGCGACCATTGTTTCTGCTCCCTTTCGTTTCTTTTTCTTTGTTGCTTTCCAATATTGAAATGTTAACCCTTTCCCCACATACGACAATTCTGCAGCAGACGACTTTGAATATATTTTGTAAAAAAATAGAAAATCTCTATAATTGAATGGATGACCTATGACTAAAAGTGGAAAACATTGTGGCAAAAGGAGAAATTTTTCGTTTTGAGCAAATTCTTCTTTTGTCACTATGTTTTCATCCACATCCGTCTGCTGTGGATGCGTCATAAAGCGTCTATATGAGGGAATGGGTTAATTAACTAATTTCTATTCGACAATCTTTTTTTCTTTTCAGAAAATATCATCGAGTCAATCATAAGATTCCTTTCTTCTTTCAATGTTTTGAATGTATATGTGATCTTGCCCTACTGAAGGTAACAACGTATCTATACGCATATATGTTATTCTATAACGTTAAGTCGAAAATATAGAATACATATGATCAGGAACGTAGATAAGATCGTATCTACGTTCCTGATATAATTAATTTGCATACCTGTACTTTCATATAAGAAAAGAATTCTCACATACCTCGAATTAAAAGAGTATCATTATAAAACAAATGTCATACAATTCCTTTCTTGGCATTCAAACCCGCAACCAATGAACTGGTAGCTCTGTGTGTACAGCCCTTTTTTAATCGGACATTGTATTTAACTGTTTGTCTCGGAATCTAAATTAAGAACAACACGTCACGAATATTTATGTTTGCCATGCAAATTCTGTTTACCAATTCTTATATTATCGCGTTTTTAACCAGGTTTTCAAGAAATATAAATGATTTTCTGATATCAAGAAATCGAATCTTGATATAAAAAAATACTGATGATTTTCTGATATCAAGAAATACATTTTCTGATATCAAATATTCATTTTCTGATATCAGGAATTCGAATTCTTGATATCAGAAAATCATTTACATTTCTTGATATCAGAAATTCCATTTATTGATATCAGAAAATCATTTTTTGATGTCAAGAAATCCATTTTCTGATATCAAATAATCTATTTTCTGATATAAAAAATACTGATGATTTTCTGATATCAAGAAATACATTTTCTGATATCAAGAAATACATTTTCTGATATCAAATATTCATTTTCTGATATCAGGAATTTGAATTCTTGATATCAGAAAATAATATGATAAGGAAAAATAGAGCATATTTCTTGATATGTTTTGATATCAGGAATTTGATTTTCTGATATCAAAAAATGAATTTTTGATATCAGTAAATCTTTTTCTTTTTATATCAGAAAATACTCTTTATTTCTTGATATCAAGAAATCCTTTTTCTGATATCAAAAAATCAAATTTCTGATATCAAAAAATAAGGAATAAATAGTAAAACGGCGCCTCATATACAACTGATAAACAATAAACTCGCATTGAAAACCTAGTTTCGTGGCATTGCCGTGTTCTTGTTATAACGTGTTTTGATGAAGTGACGTCGTGATGATAACAAAGATGGATTTAGTTCTCTGATAAAAAATATAAATATAATAAAATAATACAAGGAAATATTCTTATGTAACCAGAAATATGTATAACTGTTATATATCTAAACAAGAGAAAGTTGATGCAATGCATCAATGTCGCCGGATATCCATAGTGCAGTTATGCATAACACTAACATTATAGTAGTTGAATAAACAGTTATCAACTGAGGGGCATATTGGAACATCAGGGGTGGGGTCAAGTGAAAATGTATCATAACTTGCATTGTTTTGTCAACGAAGTGAATGATAATTGAAGCCTTTCATTGTTTATGATCAATCTCCATTCCAAAGTAGGTTGACTAGACACACAACCAACTAATTATTGATCATAAACAGTAATGGAAATGAGAAATCTTGCCAATCATTAGTCTTAGTATGTATACAGTGCTTTCATTAAGGAATAATTATAAGATTTGTGAATTCCACATACACTTTTCAAGATGTTTGTCAGAATATTTGAATTTTATCATTTTTCAATAAAACCACAAAACAGACAATTTAGGATTTGCATGCAATAGCACATCATTTTACCTTTCCTCTATTAAAGTCAACAGTGGACACCTTTGCAGCAATATACTTTTAAAACAATGAGTTAAGGGTTAAATCGCTGAGTTTTCTCTTGTTCTCAAAATGATATTAGATTGGCATCCTAATTATATCATACTTTAACAAATGTTGAAATGTAGTCCAATATTTATAAATTAGACCACATTCGAAATATAATATCAACTAAACAGTTAAATCTCATTGAAATTGTTGTATAATTTAAACTTAATTTCGAACATAAACTGAGCCCTACAACATGTTAATTTATTTTAATTCTTTCCTTCCTTTTTTATAATGAAAATAACAAAACTACTCATGTTTTAAAATTATATTATGATGAGCGCCCTTGTGTCAATGATCCATAACAATATGCAGTCGGAAGCAATATGCCTTTAGGGAATTAAATGACACATTTAAAATTGTCAAGGACGAAATAATTTTGTACGAAAGACCCGATTCTTTCTTATTCGCAGAGGTGTCGTTCTTGAAACTCTCTTTATAGGCAGAGAGTGTTCGTTCAAAGTAATTTTTCTATTAAAACTAGTTTTTATCTCGGTTTGTTCTTTTCTTCATTTGTTTCTAACCAAATAAACATTTTAAATCACCTACGATTTACTATTTGTAAGTGAGTGTAAAGAGACGGCTCTCTGCAAAGGAGATTGATCTACGCAGTTGGTATTCGCGAGTCACGCTTCAAGCAGGTGCGCGTATGTAAACAAATTAGACTGCGACGTAAAGGTTTGTAGTTATCGCCTTTTGAGTACATGTAGTATATAGTGTAAACATAAAGTATACCAGTCTAGCTAATATGGACCGTTTTGTCTTCGTAAATAAAACAACAAAACATAAATGCGAGTCAAAATAAAGAAACTGAAAATACCTAAAACATCGGAATATTTATTTCATTTTAGATGTGTCATTACTTAGTGTTTTTAAACAAACACAATTGTAATATGTTCAAGACATCTAAATGTGTTTCTTTCTAATAATAATCCCCCCTCCCATGTGATTTCAGAAAACCTATTAAAAATAGAAGTCGCGGGCTTCTGCCCGGCGACTAATAATAATGTTTTGAGTGTAATTATTCACTTTGCATGGATAAGTATCAAACCATCTACGCTTTGTTTACAGTTCCTATACGTCACACACGGTTGCTTTCAGCGTTATAAGCCTACTGCGAATGATATGTTTGTTCTTACATAAAACACATATCGAAACATTCCGCTATTTAGTTGTCGTTTTCATTTATGTTTTCCCCCCAAATACTGCAAACACCATTGTGGCAACGCAGTTTATCCCTTTTTTTTTCTTTTTTTTTTAGCTCATGTTGAGTTTTCGTGATTGCCTTTTAACCTTCGTTCGTCTTCCGATATCGATCCGTCATCAACAATTTGCTTGTTAAAATTGTGAATTGCTGATATCTAAGCCAAGTTTGAATCTGGGTCGTGTCGAGTCAAACACAAGGTCACCACGGTCAAATTGAAGGAACTTGATCATGTTGAAACTTTGACAGTATTAATGATATCTAGGTTAAATTCGAATATAGGTCATGATCGGTCAAAACATATGTTGTTAACACTCTATAGATGCTGCATTTTTTGCTTTCAGCAGCTTGAAACTTTGACAGAATGATTGGCTGGATGATATCTAGGCTAAGTTAAAAACGCTTCGTGACAGGTGAAAAACGAGGTCACAAGGCCAAATTGAATGGAAATCTTGTTGAGGCCGAAGTTTTAACTTGAGCATGTTGAAATATTGTCAGACTAATTTTCTTGGTGATATTTTATAATAGGCTAGGTTTGACTATAGGTCATGTCTGATCAAAAACTAGGTCACTAGACACAATAACACTCTGGGGATCACAGCAGCTTGTAACTTTGTCAGAATGTTTGTTTTGATGATACCTAGGCCAAGTTCAAATATGGGTCATGTCCGAATAAAACTTGGTCATTAGGCCACATTGGAGGAAAATATTGTTTACACTCTTGCAGCCGCATTTTTTACTTGAGCATGTTGAAATTTTGTCAGAATTGGTGTTTATTTTAATTAAATCAAGGCTAGATTTGAATATAGGTCATGTCTGGTCAAAATTAAAAGGAAATCTTGTTAACACTAGTGTTAGCTTACCTGACGTAGAAATGAATTATTCTTATTGACTAGGCATATGTGGTTGACTTAACCAGAGACATATATATTTCTATTTAGGTCTCTGACTTAACTCAGGTGAGCGATACAGGGCCACTATATGGCCCTCTTGTTTAAATATATTTCTTGTTTGAAACTTTCTATAATCAATTAACATTGAAAAGTAAAACTATAACAATTTGAAATAAAGATTATAATGAAAAGGGTGTACGAATGAAATTGAACATATATTTCAAGAGGAGTTCATTATTTTTATCGGATCATGGATCGATATGTATTTCATATTATAGACTACTTCAACACTATTGGGATAAACACTTTTCTTCTGTCATTGCGGAAAATTTAAAATGGCGTCTGCAAGGTAATTTTTTGTTTTTTAAATGGTTTTAAGTTATTTTTACCAAAATAACTGACATCTTTTATATGTAAAGACATCCGAATGATTTCATAGAGACTTATCAAAAGCATAGATGCGTTTATGTTTCATCATACTATTGACTATTTAAAAAATCAGCGGACGTACGAGTTTCAACTTGTCAAAAGGGAAAGGTACGGCGATGATACATAGATTCGGACAGATAGAATTTCTGCTTTTTTTCTATAAAAGTTACGTCTTTAATTGAAAGAACCGTCTTATTTAGAAACCATTACGGATGAGCAATAAGCTTTTGTATTCTGTTATAATGGTTAACAACGCATCATTCTTCTTTCTGAGGTAACGATGAAAAGGTAAAACTGGCCATAAGTGGATACTGAATATCGACGTTACAGCGAAAGTCTATACGAATTTGTCATTTTTGTCTATACAGATTTGAACTGCCGTAAACCGTCGCAAAGAACGATTTTCAGCATCCTCTGTAGCCACTGAATTCCAAAACAGCTAAATTAAGCATAAACATCTTTACGCGTCTGTATACAAATTTGAATTTGATTTTACCGTACAGATTTTCTAAATTCTGCCAAATATAAGTTGAAAACGGTCTATATAGATCTTACGGGACACTAGTTACTCGAGAGATAGTTAGTGCGTGTCTACACAGATTTATATCTTACTTCGGGTAGTCTCTTGATCTATAATTATTAGTGTCTATACAGATTTGATTTTGATTTATTTTCTACCGGTTCCATTTCGACAGTGTTTCTATACAGATTTAAACCCTCAAATCGGGTATCCTCTTGTTCTATAGTATTAGTTGAAAACTGTCTATACATATCTTACGGGACTTAGTTATTCGCGAGTTATGCGTGTCTATACAGATTTAGATCTCACCTCGAGTAGTCTCTTGGTCTATAAGATTAGTGTTTATACATATTTGAAATTGATATTTTTCTACCAGTTCGACAGTGTGTCTATATAGATTTAGATCACACCTCGAGTAGTCTCTTGGTCTATAAGAAAAGTGTCTATACATATTTGAAATTGATATTTTCCTATCAGTTCAACAGTGTGTCTATACAGATTTAGATTACACCTCGGGTATCCTCTTGGTCTTTAATATTAGTTAAAAACGGTCTATACAGATCTTAATTAAGGGACACTAGTTACTCGCTAGTTATAAATGTTTGTCTATACAGATTTAGATATCACCTCGGGTGGCCTCTCGATCTATAATATTAGTTGAAAATGATAGTTTTACAGGTTCAACTGTGTGTGTCTATACATAATTGATTTGTTCTGTCTGTCTGTCTGTCTGTCTGTCTCTATCTCATTCTCTGTCTCTCTGTCTGTCTGTATGTCTGTCTGTCTGTGTCTCTGTTTGTCTCTCTAGCTAGCTCTGTCTGTCTTTCTCTCTGTCTCTTTCTCTGTCTGTCTGTCTGTCTGTCTGTCTGTCTGTCTGTCTCTCACTCTCTCTCTTTCTCTGTATGTGTGTATGTCTTTCTCTTTCTCTGTATGTATGTATGTCTCTCTCTCTCTCTCTCTCTCTCTCTCTCTCTCTTTCTCTGTCTGTCTGTCTGTCTGTCTGTCTCTCTCTCTCTCTCTCTCTCTCTCTCTCTCTCTCTCTCTCTCTCTCTCTCTCTGTCTCTCTCTTTCTCTGTATGTATGTATGTCTTTCTCTTTCTCTGTATGTATAAATGTGTCTCTCTCTCTTTCTCTGTCTGTCTGTCTGTCTGTCTGTCTGTCTGTATGTATGTCTCTCTCTCTCTGTGTGTTTGTCTCTCTCTCTCTCTGTCTGTATGTCTCTCTGTCTGTCTGTCTCTCCATGTCTCTCTGTCTCTCTATCTATGTCTGTCTGTCTGTCTGTCTCTTTCTCTGTCTCTCTCTCTCTTTCTCTCTCTCTCTCTCTCTCTCTCTCTCTCTCTCTCTCTCTCTCTCTCTCTCTCTCTCTCTCTCTCTCTCTCTCTCTCTCTCTCTCTCTCTCTCTCCCTCCCTCTCTCTCTCTCTCTCTCTATCTCTCTTTATCTCTGTCGCTCTCTGTCTCTTTATCTCTGTATGTCTCTCTGTTTCTCTCTATAAGTTTGTCTGTCTGTCTGTCTGTCTGTCTGTCTGTATGTATAGACACACATTTTAAAATGACTAGCGAGGAACTAGGGTCCATAAAGATGTATATAGACAGCTTTCAACAAATATTAAAGACTGACATGAAGTCGAACCTTTAGTAAATTGACACATTCAAATCTGTATAGACACACTGTCGAACCTATGGAAAAATCAATTTCAAATATGTATAGAAACACTGTTGAACCCATTGAAAAATCACATTCAAATCTGTATAGACACACTGTCAAACCTATGGAAAAATCAAATTCAAATCTGTATAGAAACACTGTTGAACCTATGGAAAAATCACATTCAAATCTGTAAAGACACACTGTCGAACCTATGGAAAAATCACATTCAAATCTGTATAGACACACTGTCGAACCTATGGAAAAATCTAATTCAAATCTGTATAGACACACTGTCCAACTTATGGAAAAATCAATTTCAAATCTGTATAGAAACACTGTCGAACCTATGGAAAAATCACATTCAAATCTGTATAGACATACTGTCGAACCTATGGAAAAATCACATTCAAATCTGTATAGACACACTGTCGAACTTATGGAAAATCTAATTCAAATCTGTATAGACACACTGTTGAACCCATTGAAAAATCACATTCAAATCTGTATAGACACACCGTCGAACCTGTGGAAAAATCAAATTCAAATCTGTATAGACACACTGTCGAACCTATGGAAAAAATCAAATTCAAATCTGTATAGACACACTGTCGAACTTATGGAAAAATCAATTTCAAATCTGTATAGAAACACTGTTGAACCTATGTAAAAATCACATTCAAATCTGTATAGACACACTGTCGAACCTATGGAAAAATCACATTCAAATCTGTATAGACACACTGTCGAACTTATGGAAAATCTAATTCAAATCTGTATAGACACACTGTTGAACCCATTGAAAAATCACATTCAAATCTGTATAGACACACCGTCGAACCTGTGGAAAAATCAAATTCAAATCTGTATAGACACACTGTCGAACCTATGGAAAAAAATCAAATTCAAATCTGTATAGACACACTGTCGAACCTATGGAAAAATTAAATTAATATGTGTATAGACACACTGTTGAACCCATTGAAAAATCAATTTCAAATCTGTATAGACACACTGTCGAACCTATGGAAAAATCCAATTCAAATCTGTATAGACACACTGCCGAACCTATTGAAAAAAATCAATTTCAAATCTGTATAGACACACTGCCGAACCTATTGAAAAATCAATTTCAAATCTGTATAGACACACTGTCGTAGGCCTGCCTACCTATTGAAACAAATTATGTATATACACGCATTTTAAAATGACTAGCGAGTAACTAGTTCTATAAAGACAGCTTTCAACAAATATTAAAGACTGACATGAAGTCGAACCTTTAGTAAATTGACACATTCAAATCTGTATAGACTCTCGGTCGAACCAGTAGAAAAATCAAATTCAAATCTGTATAGACACACTGCCGAAACTGTAGTAATATGAAATTAAAATATGTATAAACACATAGTAAAGGCATGAACACAGCATGTTTAAATAACAACACTAATTTAATGGAGACAAAATAATGTTAACGACAATAAACTGCTTTTACGACATTCAAATTAGTATAGACTTTCGCCGCAGATTTCAACCAAATCAGTATAGACTTTCGCCGCTTCCAATATCGAGGGCTTGGCGTGAAACCGTTGTAACTAAAATTGGTAATTTTTTACCAAGGTTAATCACCTCGCCATAAAGTCTTTATAAGCATTTAATCATTTTTCTTGGTAAACAATGGAAATTTAGGTGCCATTGCTCGTTCTGAGCAATGGCACCTAAATTTGCATTGTTTACAAAAAGGGTAAAAATTGCCCCTAAACCAGGGTTTTCACAATAGGTTTTAAGTTACAACTGTTTCACACCAAGCCCTTGATATACTGAAGAACAAAAGTAAGATAACCCAAAAAGAAGATATATTTATCCCTTTAACCTTTTGCCACTTACATTAAATCTACAGCAGACATCTTTGAAAACATACCCAATTGGAAACTCACTTTAAATGAAAGTACAATAATAAAAGACAAAGTGAGAAATTAAGCAATTTCTTCTTTTGTCGCCATGTTTCAGAAAGCATCTATTTTAGGGAAAGATTTAAGTATATAAGTAAATTTCCCTGTAATAAATTAATTAATATGATTATAGGCCCTACCAAGTAACCTATTTCCAATATTGGACATACGCCCAGCAGGACTATAGCTCTTTAGACATATAAGGACATTATCCCATCACTGGATTTGGCAAGAGCAGCGTATACATTTGCAAAAGAAATATCAGTTTCTGTCTTGAATGAAAACAAATCATGAAGGAGAACGACAACATTTAAATTCTAATCACATACATTTGAACATATATAATTTATTCTTAAGATGGTTTACATTCATTACATTTGATCATGTACATACATCCTTGAATCCCTGTAGAACAGTTATGTTTAGAAATTGACTGTCAAGTTGGCAGTTTACTAATAATTATAATTATTTTTAAAGCTTCCAAAGATTTTTATGACATGGCTCATATTTTAAAATGTTTGTTTCAGCCCTGGTCATAGTGCCCATTCTAGCCCAACAAATTCACCAAGAAGGAACAGAAAGGACAAAATGAATGACACTAGAAAATCTGAGAAATCGGGGAAAAACCAGGATAAAAATCCTCTTCCAAACATTAATGAAAGATTAGGTATTGACTCTCTTTGACAAACTTATTTCATTCTAACATAGCATTCATTTAATGCTTTTCAACATGTAGACACATTTGGTGGCTCTGCATCAGGCAACTTTTGAACATATAAATTAATAAGGCTGAGCCATTTCTTCCTTTGCCACAATGTTTTCAAGTCTTTTTAAATAATATATATAACTTTCCATGATTTTGCCTAGATATTACAAAGTTATCTGCTTTCAAAATAGCTTTGCAAACACATTGAAAATCTTTATTAATCTTATTGATGAAAGTCTAAGTCTTGAATATATTGAGCAAATTATCTTTTTGACACAATCTTTTAAAAATGTATGTGCATGTTTGAAAGACTTATAATCAAATGAGCCATGCTTTACGAAACCATATTATAGCATAGCTAAAACAAACTGTCTACAGTTGATCTAGATATATACATTAATATTGTTCACAAAATATCCTATGGGTGGTCTTCAAAGAGTATGTTTTATTTGTATGTATGTTTTCAACTCTTTTCTATTATTTAACTGTCATTTATTGACTTCTTACCTCACCAGAGCACAAATCGCTCAAGGTGAGTTTCTGTGATCGCCTGTTGTCCATCGTTCGTCTTTTGTCGTTCGTCCGTCGTCAACTTTTGCCTTGTTAACACTCTACAGGCTACATTTTGCATCTGATCTTCATGAACGTTTATCAGAACATTCCTCTCCATCAAATCTTGGACAAGTTTGAAACTGGGTCATATTGGGTCAAAAACTAGGTCACTAGGTCAAAATGAAGGAAAATATTGTTAAGACTGTAGCGGCCGCAATTTTTGCTAGAATATTTGTCTTAATGATATCTAAGTCATGTTCGAATATGGGCTATAAAACTAGGTCACTAGGTCAAATTGAAGGAAAATCTTGTTAACACTCTACAGGCCGCAATTTTTGCTTCAGTAGCTTGAAATTTAGTCAGAATGTTTGTCTTGATATTATCAAGTCTGAGTTCGAATATGGGTCATGTTGGTAATAAACTAGGTCACTAGGCCAAATTATAGAAAAATCTTGTTAACACTATAGAGACTGCATTTTTTTCCTTGAGCTGCTTGAAACTGTGTCAGAAAGCTTGTCTTGATTATGATAATATCTAGGACAAGTTTGATTATGGGTCATGTTGAGTCAAAAACTAGGTCACTAGGCCAAATTTAAGTAACATCTTGTTAACGCTCTAGAGACCACCTTTTTTCTCAAATATTTCTTAGGCGACCCTCTACCAATATTGTTGAAATTATTTTGATAATATGATCTGTTAAAAATATGGCTTCTCTTATTAAGTCTTGAATAGCACATTCTCAGGTGAACGACCTAGGACCTCATGGCCCTCTTGTTTTCATATTTTTGCAACAATGTTTCCGAAGTATTCTATTATGATCTGTTGTTTATGGTAAATGGCTAAGAATACCTTACTAGATTTAAAAACCAAACATAATCTTTTACAGGGTATTTGCGTCCATCCAGAGAATTGCTTGAATACTATCGTAAGAAAATAGCTGAATATGATGACGAACATGAAGGTGTTGTCTCCAAACTAGAAGAATACAAAGTTACATATGAAGAGCAAGTAAGTCAACATTGAAATTATGGTCAGGGTTGTCAAAATGTTTTGTTGTAACAGATCAAATGAGAAAAGTAACCGATCAGGCTTGGGGTCAGGTCTAGGGCAAATCCCTGGTAAGTGACCAAGGGGAGCTAAACTAACAGATCAAAAAGGGATTTTAACCGATAATTTTGATCGTAATGGTAATCAATTCTTTTGACTCAACAGGATTAATTCAGCCAAAAGATTTAAAATAACAACAGCAACAAAAACAGCCACTTATATTGCACTTACATTTGAAGATTTTGCTAGTTATTGTGATCGCCTTTTGTCCGTCGTCCGTCAACTTCTTCTCCTCAGTAACCAGTGGGTCAATTTGGATGAAACTTCACAGAAAGCATCCTCTCAATGACCTCACCAGAATTCCTTCAAATTTATGGGATCCATGCAGAATTCTGGTTTCCATGGCAACAAAACAATTTTTTTTTTAAATTCTTCTTCTCCCAAACTGGTTGGCAGATTTTCAAATAATTTTGTAGAAATGTTCCTTGGATGACCCTTTATAAGGTTCCTTCAAGCTAAGTTGATTGGTCGAAAAACGTGGCCGCCAGGGGGCGGGGCTATTTTGCCTTATATGGCTATAGTAAAAACCTTCTCCGACAAAAGTGTCTGACCGATTTTCAAGTATACTGCTGTAGAAATCTTCCTTGGGTGACCCTCTATCAGATTCCTTCAAGCCATGTTGATAAGTCGAAAAATATGTCCGCCAGGGGGCCTGCTATTTTGCCTTAAATGGCTATAGAGAAAACTTAAAAAAATCTTCTCTGCAAGTGTTTGGCCGATTTTCAAATAATTTTGTAGAAATGTTTCTAAGGTGACCCACTATCAGATTCCTTAAAGCCATGTTGATTGGTCCATAGGGAGGGACTATTTTAAAAATCTTCTTCGAAAGTGTTTGGCCTATTTTCAAATAATTAGAAATTAAATAGAAATATTCCTAGGGTGACCCTCTATCAGATTCCTTCAAAACATAATGATTGGTCGAAAACTATGACCGCCAGGGGGCGGGGCTTATATGGCTAAAGTGAAAAAAAAAATCAGGTGAGCGATCCAGGGCCATCATGGCCCTCTTGTTTCAATCATTTATCAAAGCTTAAAAAAAAAAGAGAATATTTGAGAAAATATATATTTTTCAAATTGAATTCTTTATTTGTTGTCTTTGAATAATTTCAGCATAAAGTACAATGGGAAATGCGACAGAGAGAAGAAGAAATAGTAGAGCTACAGAAGGCGCTAAGTGATATGCAGATATACTTGTTCCAAGAGAGAGAGCATGTTTTACGTTTGTATGCTGAAAATGACAGATTGAAGGTAAAATCTTTTAAGGGAGCCTTTACCCTTTCCGACATACAGGGCTGTACAAAAAAAAAATTCAGCCACTTGTCCAGGACAAGTGACTTTCAGAATGCCACTTGTCCTGCTAAGATTCTCACTTGTCCCACTTTTCTGCACACCAAATTTAACATACGACAAATTTAAGAATTGTGTGGAAGCTGGTAGCCCGGATCGCGGTTTCTTGAGTGTTTTACTTGTTTTTTAGTGGTTTTTTTTCTAGTTCTGTATAAAGATAACATTAAGATCACACAATGTACATGATTTAAGGGTAGTGACCAATTCAAATAACATTATTGCAAAAGACCTGTAGTGCAGCATTCAGTTAAAAAAAATGAAATTTGGAAAAGAGATTATTTTTCACTAGGTTATTTGAAATATTCTGCATAAAATGTATGTATTTTATCCATATTTACAAAAGATTCAAAAGCCATTGACAGAAATGTTAAACTTGAGACCACTTAGTCAAATGATGCAATAGCACTTTTCAAATTGAAGATAACAAAATAATAAGGTCACCGATTTAGGTCCCTCACCGAAACAGGGCAGTGTACGATACGAATGTCAGTTTTACAAGGAAAGACATATCAAATCAATTCAATTTTATTAACCAAAAGTCAAATTTATCAGGTTCAATGTAGTTATTAAATCAAAAAATATTGTCAAAAAAAATGAAAGACAGCAAAACGTTAAATTTGATTCATGTGTTGCGGTCAATCTCATTAAAATCATCTCCTATTAATGCTACGCATTTACATTTAGTCAGATTGGTGTTACGGTATTATTTGCAACATGGCCGCCATTTTGATGATTGCGCAATGTTAATCATGGTTCCCTACTTTGAGAATTAGAAATCGGTAAACAGCATTGAATGTAAACATCGGGGTCATCAGGTCGTGAATGTCATTCACCCAATTTCTCATTTCATCCAATGAAATCGCAACTATTAAGTCATATGATTTTTTTCATTTATATATTTCATTCCAAACAATTTTCTTTGTGTCCCTGATATTACAAATATTATGTCGATCTTGAAGGTATTTCAAATTGATAAACGGCAAGAAAATCATGGTTCCCTACTTTGAGAATTAGAAATCGGTAAACAGCGTTGAATGTAAACATCGGGGTCGTCAGGTCGTGAATGTCATTCACCCAATTTCTCATTTCATCCAATGAAATCGCAACTATTAAGTTATATGATTTTTTTCATTTATATATTTCATTCCAAACAATTTTCTTTGTGTCCCTGATATTACGAATATTATGTCGATTTTGAAGGTATTTCTAATTGATAAACGGCAAGAAAATTTTTAGAAGTCGTCGTATTGTCTTTAATTTGGATCAAATTTATTTTATTAACTTCTGCATGGCGAAAATTTTCTTCCAAGTCTTTCTGAACCAGTTTGCAAACATCGCATGCCGAAAGTAGAAATATGGATCAAAATACATCTAAGGGAATATTTTAATAAGACCGATCCATAGGTAATTCCCTAGCATTCAAGAAATAACACAGCCCCAAGGAACAATTGTCACTTATGATTGGACCGCCTTATTGAGTACATGTATATATATGTTAATCGACTATTACTGACGCGATTCGGTTGGCTGAAACCACTCGATCTGACAGGTGGGTAACTCCGCCTACTGTTATTGATTTGTTATGGTCACGCGCAAGTGGTTTTTCGCATGTAACATACAGTCAAATTTATACACGACAGACATGTGTGTAAGTAATTAAGCCGGGCTACCAGACACAGGAATTTACATTCACTGTTACGTAAATGGGTTAATATAATGGGACGTGGATTTTCGGAAAATGCTACTTGTCCGGGACTGAGATTTTGCAATAAGCGACTTGCCCGATGCGATTTACGACTTGTCCCGGACGTCGGACTATGGGATTTGTACAGCCCTGACATTGAACAAAGCTGCAGCAAACAAAAAGTTTTTTTTATATCCCCTGCATTAAATCTTCTGGTCACCAAGCTTGTTCACTATGTTGATGGGGTATAATTCTCAACCAAATTTGATGAAAAGCTTGAGCCCCTCAAACTCTTCGGAATTATTATGTCTCCCGCTCCCTCCAGGCCTTGTCCGTTCAATAAAACTCATAAAGGTCAAATTTATTTCCTCTCAATTTTTACAAGAACACGTTTACCCAGAGTCTTCAAACTTCATTTGGCCGAGCCCCGGTAGCTCAGTTGGTAGCGACGCTAGCGGCTGTCAATCCAAGGGTTGTGAGTTCGAATCGCAGCTCGGCCAATATTCTTTCCGACGTTTGACAAAAGTCACTGTGACCTGCGTCATTCGTCTTTCACCAATGGGCTGTTTAACAGTCTATGTGGAAACATAGCCAGTTGCTTGGAAAGTATGTTGTGTGGTGTAATGGTGTGGGAAAACCAGGAAACGCATGAGTAGGTGAACTGGTGGCTGTGATATGACTGAAATATTGTTGAAAACGGCGTAAAACCCGAATCAATCAATCAATCGTACTTCATTTGAGGATTGATCTAATATAGTAGATGATCCCTATTTTTTTTGGGTCACTTGGTCCAAAGAACTCTTTGATCTAGAGACTTCAATACTTCATAGGATGATTGGACTTACTGAGAAGGTGACCACTACTGCTATTGGGGGTAAAAAGTCAATGTTACATTAAAGCTCCAAATCCATTTCCGCTCAATACCTTCAAAAACCTATTGTCCTAGTGTCTTAAAACCTGACATGATGATGACCACTTCTGTTATCAGGGTCACTTAGTTAAAGGTCAAATCAGTTTATGCTCAATATCTCAAGAACCCATTGACCCAGAGTCTTTAAACTTTACAAGATGGTTTTTATTCCATGAATAGATGATGCCTTCTGTGTTTTGGGTCACCTTGTCAAAGGTCAAGGTCTAATGGACCATCAAATTGAAATTCGTTTCCGCTTAAGATCTCAATATCTTTGACCAAGAGCCTCAAACTTCACAGGATGATTGGCCTTTGTGAGCAGATGATCCTATGATTGTACAATGGGGGGAGATGTGCTTTTTTCGAAAGGCATCTTCTAATTGCTCCTTCATATGTATATATTGTTACAGTGTGACATCTATGTTCATTATCTTTGTTATCTAAATCTATAAAATTGTGAAATAATCATCTATGTATTCAAATTGAATTTTCTCATTTCATGGTAAATTGAGTTTCCTGTAAAAAAAAAAAGCATACTTACAACAAGATGTTTGTAGTATATTCATATCACTTATAAATGAATGGGAAAGTAGATGTAAATACATATATTTGTAGATTCGGGAATTAGAAGACAAGAAAAAGATACAACAACTCCTTGCGCTGAGCGGTACACCAGACAGCGAGATCACATACTTTCATAAAGAACCTCCGGCTAGGGCTGTGATTGAACAGAAGGGAGGAAGACGACCTCAGAGTGCTTCAACACTCACAACAAAAAGTGAGTTTTCAATGACTTAGATAAAAAAGAGTAATCTGATTTGTTTTTGCTATTTTATCTTCTTTATTACTTAACAAAACCCTGTGTTGTACGTATTCATATGAATCGTGACACTGAATAAAAATTCTTTTGAGTACCCACAAAATATGTTTTAACCCCCCTTTCCCACATACAGCAAACCTGCAGCAGACAACTCTGAAAATATCTACTCAAAATGATAGTAAATCTCTATAATTGTAGATATAATTACTGAAAAAAAGTTGAAAACATTGTGTCAAAAAGGAGAAATTGCTTGTTTTGAGCAATTTTTCCTTTTGTCACAATGTTTTCAAAATTCTTCTGCTGCAGATGTGTCAAAATGCGTCTGTAGGCGTCAAAGGGTTAATTACACACCTTACCTACATCTTTGTTAACTTTGTAAATTTAATACTTAAACATTTCAACTTAAACAGTGCACACCTTTGTTGAATTAAATAAATATTTTACCCTGGGCAAAGGTTCATCAGGTTTAATAGAAACTTTAAAAATCTTCTCCTCTTATAGTAACTGTCAGAATTTAAAGTTTATTGGTACAAATGATCATCGGGTGACACTCCACTAAAATGAAGACTGTCTTGATGAGCAATTTCTTAATTTACCACAATGTTTTTCAACTCAATTCACTAATTGTTCTTTCATTTATAGTTTCAATAATTTTTACTAAATGTTCTCAAAGTCGTCTGCTGCAGATGTGCTGTATGTGGGAAAGGGTTAACAGTCAAACTGTAATGGATCGCTGTATGTGGGAAAGGGTTAACAGTCAAACTGTAATGGATCGCTGTATGTGGGAAAGGGTTAACAGTCAAACTGTAATGGATCAGTATATTCCATAAGGAGATGAATTTGTAGCTTGATGTTTGTATAAAGGGAAACTTATACTACCATTTAACCCTTTCCCTCATATAGACGCTCTCTGACGCCTCTGCAGCATATGGCTTTCTGAAAACATAGTGACAAAAGAAGAAATTGCTCAAAATGAGCAATTTCTCCTTTTGTCACTATGTTTTCCACATTGAATCATAGGTTATCCATTCAGTTATAGAGATTTTCTCTTTTTCGACAAAATATGTTCAAAGTCGTCTGCTGCAGAATTGTCGTATGAGGGAAAGGGTTAAAGTGCTAGCCAATGGGACAAGGGAGAACAAATTTTAACCTGGATGGCTCGAAGCTTTCTTAGATCTGTAACATCTAAAATGTTGTCCTTTTCTAACAGATTCCAAAAAGCAGACACAGAAGTCAGCTAACACAGCTCCATTTTCAATGAATGTTGAACAGAAATACCAGCATGATAATCAGGCCCTCTCACTTCAAGTGGAATCCTTACAGGCACAGATTCAAGACCAAGCTAAACTAGCAAAGGAACAGGTAATATCATCAATACAATTCCCCTCAAAATGAAGATAATCGAAACAATGACAAAAAAATTAACTAAATTGTGTATTAATATAAAATAGAGAAATTGAACTGTTTATGGATTTCTTTTATGATAACGCATTTGAGTCTTTTCAATAACAGTTTCCTTTTTTGTTAATTTTCCTATTTGTGTCCTACGACCAAATTTCCCTATCTGAGGGCCCCAACAACCTGTATAGTCACTTTTAAAACCTGGGTTTTGTGGCTATTTTGGATTTCTTGTCTAGACCCTTTCCCGCTTGCAGACTCATTTCAACACATCTGCAGCAGACTACTTTTGAAAACAATTTGGCAAATGGAGAAATTGCTCATAATGAGCAATTTCTCTATTCCACAATTTTTTCAACTCTTTTCAAGAACTCTTTTAGCATTTGTAGAGACTTTCCATACTTTTGCCTAGCTGTTTTCAAAGTCATCTGCTGCATATTTGCTGTTCGTGGGAAAGGGTTAAGTATTCATAGGCCAACAAAAAGTAAGGTAAAATGGTCTTTGTACCCCACAATATCTCTCTTATCACTCAAATTAACACTTGGTTGTAGGCATTAGCTAGGCAATTTATATGAGTACCAAATACTTGGTTTTTGGAAATCAAGTAATGTCTTTTTAACAGTTTCCCACATACAACAATTCTGCAGGAATAGACTTATTAAACATTTGGGTAAAATATCAGAGTTCCCTATAAATATAAGCACATTCATTGAAATAGTTTCAAACATTTAGGCAAAATGTGTCTGCAAGTGGGAAAGGGTTAAAGAACAATAAAATCACTTCTTATCAGTAACTCTGCTTTACGTTGATCACTACCACTACATAGATCTCATAAGGATTTAACCCTGTCTCACATGCAAAAAGTCTGCACAAGATGACTTCAAAAAGAATCTAGTTAAAAATGTCATAAATGAAAGAACAATCTACATATATTTAAAGTTGAAACCATTGTGGCAAAGGGAGAGTTTGCCATTATGTTTTCAAAAGAAGCCTGCTGCAGAGGCTTCGAAACTGTCTGTATGTGGGAATGAGTTAAGAACACGTAACATGTTATATGCCGTTCTGAGGTAACCTTAAAAAAAACTTTGAATTTCTATTTTGTATGCAGGTCCAAGCTTTAATAGAGGATAGAAGAGTGAAAGATGAAGAGATGGAAACAAGGAGACAGAGAGACGAGGCTAAAATACAGACATTGACAGATAAGTATGTCAACGTGAACTACATCTATTAATTCACACCTCTGTCAAAGACAACCTTTAGAAAACACCGACAAAAGGAAATATTGCTCAAAACAATTTTATATTTCATTAACACTATAATTATGGGATATACAATTGAACTCCTTTTAATGTCGTAACTTTTCATGTTAAAAGCAAAAAGTGACCCTCAACAAAAAAAATATTAAAATATATTAGGTATAACTTTACATTAAGCTTTAAGACCTGATGGTTCTGTCTCAGAAAGTGAGAGTTGTTTGTTTGAATCCTGGCTTGACAAGCATTCTTTATGACTAATGCCATATGTATTCCACCATTAGGCTTTAGAGTCTAAATTGACAAGAAGCCCATTGTCTGGGAAGAATGTTGCACATGTAGAGCACTGGTGTAAAAAAAAAAACAAGGTTAGGTGAACTGGCTGTCATCATATAGAAGAAATATTATTGAAAATGTTCTTTTATAATGTTCTTTTTAACACTGGTTGCCTTTCCCATTTGTTGGGATATGAGCCATCCGGCGAGAAAACCAACATTGTGGACTCTGCAATAAAGTAATGACCCAGATCAGCCTAAGCATGCCACGCAGCTTTACCCGGATAGACACTTTTCGCCTCCTGTGGATTTTCTGTTTCAGAAATCATTACTCTATACCTCTATCCCCTTAGGAATGTGTCAGCCCAGATCAGTCTGTGCAGGCCGATCTGGCTTGATCAATTACGCAGAGGCCATAATGTTGGTTTTCTCACCGGGACGGCGCATAATTATGTCTATGTGTCAAACTGGCACTAATTCCATAATATAAATGAAAATGGCATATAACTCCTACAAGGTAAAGAACTTATTGGCAGACAAGAGACAAGTGTTCCTTTGAATACTTGTATTTTGTATAAAGCCCAGACATTTCATATTGTATCAAAAAAGGAGTATAAATTAAAATCCAGTTTATTATTATAAATAGTTATGTATGTCATGTTGATAATACCTTTCTTTTAGATTACATAAAACACAAGATCTACTGTATGAAAGTACAAAAGACTTCCTCGAATTGCGATATCAGGGACGTGGTAATGAGCGACAATGGATGGCAGAAAAAGACAAGCTCCTACGAGAAATGGATCAGTGTAAAACTCAGCTCAATGTCACCCAGAAGGATACTGCCCTCAACTCCTCCAATATGTATGACAGCAGGTCACAGTACATTGAGGAGCTTAAAGTGAGTCTGACACTTTACAATTGTTTATTACTTAACAACATTGACATGTGCATCTCTGGCTATCCCAACAATGGTTTAATAAAGCAAATGAGTCATACAACCATGTTATCAAAAGGAGAACAAACTGGGTAGTCCAGAAATTGCCCGACATAATTGAAAAGTTAGAAGAACTGGAGCAGTGTCAAACTCTTGATGTGAGAGGTGCATTGCACGTCTAGGGTAATTATTGTTTGGCGACACAAGCGTCTGTGCTACATGGACACAGTTAAGTCCTGACCACAGATCAAGGCGATTTATGAAATTATTGAACTTTAAGTCGCATCCCATTTCAAACATCACATCAACAGATAAGCAACTAACATTACCCTCCATTCCTCTATATCTGTCTAAAATGTTAACTCTAGGACTCAGTTTAAATTTGAGTACTGGTTATCTCGCCACGAAGCAGACATATAGAAGCGGAAAATATAAACCAGCATATTTCTGTTAGAGATTCGGGTTGAGACTAATGTGTTATGGGAGAATTCCTGGCTTGTCCTTTGCGTATCACTCGATTTAATAGTAAGCTGGCAGGGGAAGGGCTTTATATTGATTTATAGGTTTCGCGGGTAATGTTGGCCCCGGGTCCAGATCTTGGCACTCTGCTTGCTAAACAAGCGCTGCGAGAACCATAAGATAGCACGCTCAACATTGGTGCGGACAAAGCCAGTAGCTGGGTGCTGCTGTTTGGCCATGCTTTGCATCTCTATCAAATGAATGTGTATACAACCAAAACATGGAATAAAAATTCCAAAAATTGGAGCTCTGTGTAGGGTGCTGCTGCTTGGCCATACTTTGAATCTCTATCAAATGAAATCATTCCGGTAATGTACATAAAACCAAAATCATAGAATAAAACTTCCCAAAATGAAATAATTTAGATCCAATCATTAAATTTTGGGCCATGAGAGTTTCTCCACGTAGTGTGGCCTGGATACAAAACTCGCAAAATGTATTTTATGAACTATATCAGGATATTTTATTTTTTTTCAAGTTAAAATATTTTTGATTTTTTTTTTAAATAAATGCAAATATGGTTTAGTAATTTAGTTTGATTCTATTTTTCGCGGAATGTAGTAACTTAACACTCTCTTTAATTTTATATAGATTACTTTTAAAGTAAGTCTATAGCTCTAAGTATTTGGTTTAATTAATATTAATGATATATAAAACATAAAATTATTCCAATCCAGTAGTTTTACATTTAAAATCTTGGTATTGTTATAAATATAATATAAAATTAATCTGTTGATCACACCTAATCCATTAATTTACGCATAATAGAGAGGGAATTAAGTGTATTACTAGTTCAATATATGCGATAGGGCCACACTATAAACAGAAATTTCACGTCAGCCATTTAGATTTATGAAACACATTAATTCTCACTCTTCCACTATTTACCTTTTATCAGCTGAAATAATATAAGAAATGAATAAATAATATGACACAAAGAATAAAGTTAAACCTTTTATTACTTAAAAATCGAATAAAACGTATTTATTGCTCAATAATGACCAGACTCTACCAGTGTCCATGTTCACGCATAGGGTTATACTATTTCTATATTCATACGAAAATGAACTAAAATGGGCAAATACATTATTATTTTTCATTTATATGATACAATAACACTTTATTTTATTGATTTCAATACAAAAACACAACAAAACGGTGATATAATGGGATATTTGACCACCAGACTCTACCAGACTCTGTTGATTGACACCGGAAAAAAATGTGACATTGCTCTCTGTGAAACCATCATTTACAGTTTTCTAGAAAAATCAAAAAAAAATCAGATGGTTTTTAAGCAGATTATTTATCAGATATCAGGTAATCTGTTAAGAAATTTGGCTTTAAATATTGCTTTCTTTCCAGTCCTTAGAATACCAGTTACAGCAATCACAGAAACTGTCAGAAATGTACAGGGAACAAGCGATACAACTTGAAGATCAGCTTTCTAGAATAAGGGAGGAAGGAGATGTCACTCGGGAAATATTTAAGGTAAGAAGGTTTTCCAAATCATAACTCAATTGGTAACCCTTTACCATATTTTTGTCTAGATGTCCTCAAAGCTGTCTGCTGCAGATTTGTTGTATGTTTGAAATGGTGGTTAAAAGTATTGACAGTTAGGTACTGTTATACCTACCGCAAAACTCTTAAAAGATATCTACTGGAAAGGTGTCTACAGACACCTGTATTGGAGAAATGGTGGGTGCATTTGGCAATTCAAAATATTTGTTAGTTTTTATTTGCAGCAATGAATAGCTTATTAAAATCATTGTAGCTCAGTCCGTAGCAGAACGGGCTGTCAATCCAGGGTTTGTTAGATTGAACCCCAGGGTGGTCAACATTGTTTTCAATGTTTGACAAAAGTCAATGCAACAAGTGTCAATTGCCTTCCAATAAGGGGGTGAACAGACCATGTGGGAAAGCAGCCAATTGTTTGAAAAGGACTGTCTGTTGTGTGGAGTACTAGTTTGAGAAAGCCAGGAAACACATGGGCAGGTGAACTGGTTGCTGTGATACGACTGAAGATAACGATTTTCGTGCACAACTATGCTAAAATGTACATTTTTTATTAGAGACCTCTTTTAAGCTTTTGTTTCTTTATATAATTATGCAAAAAGTGCAGATTCAGCCTATAGTTGATCCATAGCATTTCTGAAAAAAGTAGGTTCAGATCATGCTGTATTTACTCAGTCTTACCAGAATCTACACAAGTTGACCGAAGCTTCTAACAAGCTACACTATTAAAAAAAATCTTACTTGTACCCTTTCCCATAGCTGGGCTTATTTATTCTTCTTTTCTGTGAATTCATGAGTAAACATGTAAAGCTTATTATTTTGCATTAGATCTATAGGAATAGTTTTTATTTCCTATTGTTAGGGATCTGACATTTATACTCCCAGTTGGTGTAGAGTGTTTTTGAAACACAGTGATTGAAATGCTTTTCTAATTTTGTATCACCTGCCCTGGCAGGATGACTAGTAGGGATCACATCTTCATCGTTCAACCGTCTGTCTATCTCGCTGTTATTAGTTTGTCTCTTTTTCGAAACAAAAAAGTCAAACTATTGTGAAACCGTTTGTGTTGCGTCTGCGTTGGTGTCACAAGACTTTAACCTTACCTCCTAACTTAAAAACTGTTCAACATTTTAAATGAAGCTTGGTACTATGTTCCTTGAAACTATGTTTCTTGGAACAATATGCATGTCTAGACCAAGTAACATAACTCTTGCTTTAATAGTCATTCAGTAATGCCCCTCCGTCTACTGAGAATAAAACAGACAGCATTGGTGTCGCTCTGCGGCGCTCTTGTTTATATTATGTGTTCTATTGATCACTTTTACTAAAAAAAATGCGTTTAACAGGATACCTATATTGAAAATTCATTTACTGTGGACTTTTGAATACATCATGAGGTACTTATAAACTTATAGACTTATAGATTTAGTTCTGCACTGGTCACAAATAACCTAGTATTGGTTATCCTTAAATTCAGTGCAAAGTTAATCTTATCAATAATAATTCCATCATATCTCTAAAATAAATGTTTCCACTCTCAACTTAAGTGGTCCATTTCCAATCTTCACCAAACAAAATCACATTTATTAAGGACATAATATCTTAGATTAGTTCATTTTCAAGCCAGATTGCCTCAGACACTTAAGTTATGACCCCTTAACCCTTGCCCACATACAACACATTTGTAACAGACAACTTTGAAAAGATATAGGCAAATCTATGAAAAATCTCTATAAATGAAAGTAGTATTTTTAAAAAGAGTTGAGAATATTGTTGCAAAAGAAATAATTGCTCATCCTGAGCAATTTCTTCTCTTGTCACAATGTTTTCAAAAGTCTTCTGCAGATGCGTCAAAATAAGTCTACATTGTGACAGATTGGCATTCTTGTTATAAATGTATAACAATTTATTTTAGGATAGAGGAGACAAAATGGGTCACAGGTTGAAATTGATGAACCAAAGATACCAGGACTTAGAAAGGAGACGTAACCTTGAAGTGGAAGGTTTCAAGACAGATATTAAAAACCTGCGCACAAGGCTGAAAGAGGTGGAGAGACAGCTTTATAAGGTTGGTATCATATGCTTTGTTTATGTACAAAATCAGCATGATTATATAGTTGTTTGTAAAATTATGTTTATTAACAACCCACTCTCACATATAGACACGCTTTGATGAATCTACAGCAGACATTTTATGAGAACATTTTGGCAAACATACAAATTATAATGAGCAATTTCTTCTTTTGCCACAATATTTTTTAATCTATTCAACAATTATATTTTCATTTACATAGATTTTTGTATATTTTTGCCTCTGTGTTTTCAAAGGCATCTGCTGCATATTTGTTGTAAGTGGGTTAAAAACAAATATGTCAATAAATTATGATTTCAATCATCAATTTATCTTAATTGTTATCCTGCTATTTGCTACTTTAAATTGAATTTGTCTAGTCTGATAAACATGATCTTTACTAACACTTGACAGAGAACAGTTCCAATTCAGCTCAGCTGGCTGAATAAATAATTAATTTGCATATAAAAAATCATAATTGGGATTTAATTGTTTTGCTGTTTAAATTTCTCAATAATTTGACTGTTTACTTTTTATAGCAAATTGGAAAAATAATGCTTAAAACAGATTCATATCCATATCAATATAAACTACATGTAGTTGAATTTCAAGAATTTCAAAAGGAAATCATTACTCATGTACTTGACACTCTTGTTAACAGCTATTTACAATCAAACTTCCATTCAGCAAGCTTTGCTGTCTTAAGACACCTGTTGTGTTATTTACGCTTTCCCTCATCCAAGAGATCTGCAGCAGACGACTTAACTCTGTAAATGAAAAGAATTTTTTTGAATAGAGTTGAAATCATTGTGACAACAGGAGAAATTGCTCATTATGAGTTATTTCACCCTTTGCCACTTTGTTTTCAAATATCATCTGCTGCAGAGGCGTCAGTAAGCAATGTAATGGGAAAGTTGTATCTACTTGTTTGTTCTCTGTGAATGTTCGAGGGGTATTTTTTTTTTAAAGTTGACAACAACTTTATGGGAAGATTTTGTTCAATTACAGGTGACAATTGGTTTCTCAGAAGATATGGATGTTAAGAGACCTGCAGATTTGGATATGCAGATCCTTAGAAACATTCATGCTACGTCGGGACGTTCGAAGAAAATGGTTGGAGAGTTGAAAAATCTCAAGTCCAAAATTTATAGCATTGAGAATGACTTAAAACATTTATGATTTTATGGAACATTTACATTTTTCATGGAGCATTTATGTTTTAGTGGAGTAGTAGGAGTTGATAGAAGCCTATGAATATACCCATTTACATTTAGATTTTGCCTTTTCCCTGATGCAGATGATATTTGACAAAGACAACTCTTAAAAATATTACGGAAAAATGAAAATTGTTTAAGACAAGCAATTATGAGATCTCTTAAGCCCAAGATGCATGCTGATCTTATGGGATCATAATCTGTCTACTGTCCTTCTGTCATCATTGTCTTTGAACTTCAAACAACATTTCAATCTTTATCATTGATTTGAGCCAATTTCAACCAAACTGTACAGGAAGGTAATTTTGGTCGTCATCGTTCAAAGGCGTTAAACCCCAATCAATCAATCAATCTCTGAAAATACTTTTCTAATTTCAAGATTATTTGTCAGAAATGTCCCTTCAATGACTGTTCAAAACGTTTTTAAACCATATTGATTGGTTGAAAAGTATGGATTCCTCGTGTCATTTGAAAGAGGATAAAATGACCTAAGATATTGTAAAGGCTTTTTCTGTTTTCAAGATTATCTGGCAGAAATGTTAATACGGTGACCCTCAACAAAACTGTTCAAGCTATATTGATTGCTTAAACATCATGGTCGCCAGATTAAACATGTCCTTTGAGTTACCCTCTATCTATTGGAATTAAACCATTAACCCTTTCCCTCATATAGACGCTTTCTGACGCCTCTGCAGCAGACAGCTTTTTGAAAACATAGTAACAAAAGAAGAAATTGCACAAAACGTGCAATTTCTCCTTTTGTCACAATGTTTTCCACTTTTATTCATAGGTTATCCATTCAATTATAAAGATTTTCCATTATTTGACAAAATATGTTCAAAGTCGTCTGCTGCAGAATTGTCGTATGAGGGAAAGTGTTAATGCTATCATTGGAGTTGTCTCCTTTCAATCCTTCATAAAAAGTGCATTGGAAATCATGATAGATTATGTTCAATAAGAAAATAGAAAATATCAAAGGCAAAGAAAATTTCTACTTTTCCCACAAAGTTTTTTAAGAATAGTCTGCTGCAGAGGTATCTTAAAGGGTCAGGGCTTAAGGACAAAGAATGTTCTTAGTTGTAAACATTTAGATATATTTCTCATTTCTGTGGGTAGCTGTGATACTTGTACATTGTATATATAGTATGTAGAATGTGTTTATACAAATATGTGATAAAAAACTGATCGAAACACTTGCAGTCAATAATGGACGATAGTCACCTGGTACTCGGACCACTGCATTTGATGTCACATTGGTCAGCTCTTTGGTCATACTAAGTTGTAATTTCATTTCTGTAGGTTAACTAAATTAACCCTTTCTGCGAAACTGCCACATACAACTTTGAAAACATCTGAGCAAAAATATGCAAAATCTCTATAAATGAAAGCACAATTATTAAATTGAGCTGAAATCATTGTGACAACAAGAGAAATTGCTCCTTTTGCCACAATCATTTCAAAAGTTATCTGTTGCAGATGCATCTGCATGAGGGAATAGGTTAAAAGTGTTTATAACAGATGAAAGGATTACTTAGGAATACGTTTACAGACAATAACAAGTCTCAAGAGTACCGTATCTACCACTTTTCAAATGCAGTGGTTGATGTAACATATTCAGTGGTCCACAGTCAATTATCAACCACATCACACTTATGAAAATAGATGCCAACAAATTCAATCATGTAGTTTTAAGAGATTCAAATAAGGAGAGTGTTCAATGTATTTTATAAATTTTTATTTTATCCTTTCCAATCTGCACAAGCCTTTCGATAATTGCTCATTATGAGTTTTCAACTCTACTCAACAGTTGAACTTTAATTAAAAGAGAATTCTGATATCTTTTCCTAAATGTTTTCATAGTGGTCTGCTACAGATATGTTGTATGGGGGAAAGGGTTAACTTTCAAACCCTTTTTTAAGATCTGATATTAGTTTATCAAAGTTGTCTGCTGCAGATTTATTGTATATGGAAAAGGGTTACAAACAAACACAGGCAGTATTTTCTCTAGCATTTGCAGCTTGATACATATAGAGACAATACAAGTAAAGGTACATGAATTGATCAATATTTTTAAATTTAAAATATACAATTTAGAACATTGATTCATATTGTGTTTTGTAGTGTTTCGATCAAAATGTGTATAAATAGAATAAATTTTATAAATTTTAAGCAACCAAAGAGTTGTTATTATCCATTTTCAAACATGTCCTGTACCTATGAAATGAATTGCTCTTAACCATTTCCCACATGCATCCGACCTATAGAAGGTGACTGAAACATCTAGACCAAATAAATGCTCCATCTGTTACCGGAATGCATTCACACCGAGGACCTGGTTTGATTGATTGATTTATTGGGGTTTTCAACAATTTTGTAATCATATCACGACGGGCAGTTCCAATTCCCATGTTTCCTGGATGTAACACAACAGTCTTTCAAAGCAACTGCTTTTCAATAGAGACTTAGTCTATTGGAGGAAGAGGATTGTAGCATTGTCTTTCGTCAAACTTCGGAAAGAATGTTGGCCGAGCTGGGATTCAAACTCACAACACATTGACAGCCCACGTCGCTACCGACAGAGCTACAGGGTCACGGCTTGTTTTTATATCATTGCTGAAAATTAAAAATCATTATGAATTGCCAAGGGCATCAACCGTTTCCCCCAATACCTGGGTCTGTAGATACCTTTCTATTAGATTCCTTTATCATGTTTGTGGACAGAGCTACAGGGGACCTGAAAATACCTAACCCAACAGAAATGCCTTGTCCCAGATTCCCAAGTTCAACGATCTTAGTCTCTACAACTACTCCATGGTGTGACATCAAGGGATTAGAAATTATTTCTAGAAAGCCGCTTGTGATTTGTCCTAGAGTGAGTCATTCAAAATACTTAACCCTGTTTCAGGGGAAGCTGCGTCTACACTGGGTGACTTTTGAAAGCAAACGTAACATTGTGTAGATAACTTTTGAAAGCAAATGTAACATTGTGTAGATGAATTTTGAAAGCAATAGTACCATGGTGTAGATGACTTTTGAAAGCAATAGTACCAAAAGGAGAAATTTCCTCTTGTCATGATGTTTTCCAACTCTATTCATATACATGTATATATATTTCCTAAATGTTTGCCTGGTATTTTAAAGTCGTCTGCAGCATAAGGGGTTTCATAATGTGGTGTATATGGGAAAGAAAGTGGCTTACCTCTTATACAGGAGAACGTACAGTGCATGGTTCAGTTTTATCAACAACAGACAATAATGCTGATTAGTAGATACGGGGAACTCCATGGTGTATTTGAAAAACAGTTATAAGTGGTGGAAACACCAAACAAATCTCCCTCAAGACCGCCATTTACCACACTCGACTATGCAATATGAATGTAAACGGAAAGAGAATAATAATAGTCGATCGAATAACCAATTTTAAAATCAACCAACTAAAGAGTGTTGAAACTCGGGACTTTGGGTAGGATATTCGATTATGTTCCTCAAACAGAAAGAGCTGATCGTGTTTGAACATGTGTTTAAATTTTGAAGGTGCAAAATTCCCTGCTATCTTAGCGTTTGACTAGGCCAAAGACCTAATAACACAATGTGTTATTAGGTCTTTGACTAGGCCAGGGTCTTTCAATAGTATAGTATCAACTATTGAAAGACCCTGACTAGGCATACTAGTCTGGTATAAACTTAATCAGTAAGCATATGCATATTTCAAATTAAAAGTTTACTAAAAAACTTCAACTATTCATAGGGAATCGAAGTAACGTGTGGATAAAAGGCATACGTGTGCGCAAAAAGGAGTCTACAACCGGGATCTAGAAATAACTTTTAACAATCGTATTAATAATCAAGCTATAATTATTGACAATCTTGAATGAATATACTTTATATTTTATTTAGAGTTACATCCCCTGAAATAAACTCCGCCATTTATAATTATTGGTTCCTACTCCATGTCAGCAGCATCTTTCATTGGAATATTGGCAGGCCGGAATATTCAGACTTTATACACAAAATACAACGAAGGGTTTAGAAAATTGCAATTCAATATTTCTTCTTTGTCGGAAGTGTCATTAAAACAACAAAATGTGTGAACACGGACACTAATCATTAATGAAACATATATATATGTGATTAGGATACTGTACTTCTCATTGATATCGTGTAAATTGACTTGACTCGAGGATCGATAGCATAAGCTATATTTTCTTGTAAAATGGTAGGTATCCTTTCTTCAGCTTCATTTAACCTTTTATCTGATATTGTATTCTTACCGTTTTGAAACACTCGGATTCCTTTTTACACATTTGCAGCAAAACACGTTTGAAAACATTGTAGAGAATTGTAAACAAAGACCAGGGACGTAGATAAGACCCTGCAAAGACCAACTAATACATGTTTTATAAAGTCATCTGGAAAGGTCAGTCCAAAATATTCTTTCGCCTCTTCGGTTTTTACATACATGTCAGAATTTTCTAATATATTTTCCAGATAGGAACACAGCAGTAAACAAATTCCTGTAAAAGCTTAAAAAGCATCTTGTTTCTAAGACGCACAAATGTTAGGGTATGAAGATCTGCATCAAATGAATTTTAATTACCTTTTCCTACATGTGATGAATCTGCAGCAGACGACTTTGGAAAATATGTATGCAAAAGTGTGAACAATTTCTATTAATTAAAGTAAGTAAAATTATTTCAAAATTATTGTGTCAATATATTTTCTTCTTTTGCCACAAAGTTTTCAAAATGCGTCTCTATGTGGGAAATGGTTAAGCTTGAGACTGATTAGAAAAATGTTGTGGTAAACCCCCCTTGAAATTAGCTCTGATCTTTATGAGCAACAGTTCCCCTTTCTACAATGTTTTCAAAGCTACAAATATATGGCTTGTAAACGGCTTTATGAAATCGAGAGTAGATTGTGCAGAAAGGGTAAATTAAGGGTTATTTTCCTTTTCAAAAAAGAAGGCTTATGATACAAGGATGATGGTTATCAACTTATATTTTGAGAAGATTATAATTGGCTGTATTGATCAAAGACCTAATAATACATGTCTTTGTATTGATTAAGTACATGTTGCTCATTTGTATTTGATGTAACTGATATCTTTCAGAAAATCTGATTTAATTTTTAAAATTATTCTTCAAAGTTTGTTCCTTATCTAATCAAGGAGTCTTAGGTGGGATAATGGCCTTAAGCCCCAAAGTTGGCTGACCTTTGCAATAGGGATTTATCAGATCTTATCACTTTATGTACAGCGTTAAGCATTCAGTTCATGAATACAGACAACATTTAGTCCCTTTTCAGTAGGCAACTGTTTGAATTGTAGGAAATGGGAGATATTGCTCAAAACAAGCAGTTTTTCACATTATTTATCGCACTGTTCTTACACCACTTTATCCCATATTTGATGAACGTTTCAAGTTTTCTCTCAGATGTTCTCAAAGCAGAAGACTATAACATGTCTTATCAAGTAAATGAATTTAGGTTGTGTGGATACTTGGATTAACCCTTCCCGACATGCAAACCCATTTGAATGCTTCTGCAGGAGACACATTTTGAAAACGTTGTCATTTGTAATAGAAGGAATAATGGCTCATCATGAGCAATTTCTTCATCTGCCACAATGTTTTCAACACTATTCAATAGTTATACTTTTATTTATAGATACATTTCAAATATTTGACTAGATGTTTTCACTGTCTGCAGCTGCAGATTTGTTTTATGTGGGCAAGGGATAAATAATTATTAACTTCTTCAGGTGAGAGAACATGCAGTATATCAATACAGTCATAAAACTAACATGAATGGAGAAATGGATGGTAGACTTAAACCAAAGCTTGCATAAGTATTGTTAAAAACATTTAACTGATGAAGAACTTATTGTTGGAGAATTGACATGTTTGTGATGTCAATGAACGTACATTTTCAAACAGGGATTGAAAGATAGAAAACAAAATGGAAGGACTTGCTCATGAGCATTTTGAGGTGACAACACAATTAGTTGAAACCAAGTCTTTGACTGACCAGCATAATGGAGCAGCATTCATACTAGAGTCCTCAGTTCAAAGAGAAATAATTATTCCTTCCACTGATATTGACAATGATCTTGACAGCTTAGATAAAGTACCATTTGACATTGTGTGTCCATGGTTGAACGTAGAGGAAGCTTCAGCATGTATGAATGAAGTCAATATTGAAAATATAGAGTTGTATTTGGAGTGTTCCGATGATGGCGAAAACTGCGGGTTGAGTAAGGTAATACAGTCACAGGACAGTTTTGGGGTTGATCAAGAAGGTACATCGATGATAAAAAGTGATGTTCAGTTGAAGATTTCTTTTCCAAATCATCCGGAAGAGAAGGAAAAGGGGTTTAAATGCTGTAGTTGTAAGAAGAAGTTTATACTGGAATTTTCACTGAAAGACCATATCTCCAGAGATCATATGAATGAGGTACTTGTCTGCCAGTTATGCACATACAATACAAAGAGCAAGAAGTTTTTTCAAAACCATGTGAATACAAAGCATAAGCATGTATTAAGGAATGTAGATGAGACGAATACATTCGCATTATTAGAAACACCATCAGATGAAGTAGTAAACATACTTGATACTGAACGGGGTGTATTCCAACTAACTCCTCTAGATGAAAGACGTACTGTTAACTTACTTGGTACTGAACAGGGATTGCATACTGGGGAATCAAGAGAAATGTCTAATTCCAAACTTATTACAAGAAAGAGACTATCAAATCAAAGCCCTGATGATGTGAACCAAGGGAGTAATATAAAATTCATGTGTACGTTTTGTGAATTTGTTACCGGTTCGCAGAAACTTTTAAAATGCCACCAAAGTAACATGCACGAAGTTAAAAGAGCGAAATTCACTTGTTCCGTTTGTGGTTTTGTATGTGTTCAAAAAAGAACATTTGAAAATCATAAAACTGTTCATTCTGGTGTCTATCAATATCAATGTGAAATTTGTAAAAAGCAGTTTCCATCAAAATCATGTCATACAAGGCATGTCAAAACACATACTGTGAGGAGAGAATGTACATGTGATTTTGAACATTGTAAAAAACAATTCAAACATAAAGGGGCTCTCACAGACCACAGAAAGAAAGTACACAAATTGCAAAACATTCCCCACACAAACAAGGCTTTTGTATGTCACTTGTGTATGATCAGTACAACAAGTAAACAACTCTTTCGGGACCACATGATTAGAGAACATAAAGATGTATCAAACAGTACAGATCATGCATTGGAAGCAGCTGAACAGGAAATATCTTTCAATGAAAGGGTGACTGTTTATTTGATTGGAACGAATGAGGAATTATCTAGTGATGGAGTTGGAGATGAAAAGTCTAATTCTAGTTCTGAATGTCGGACCAAAATCTTGGATGCTACTGTTAGAGCAGAACAACAGGAAACTGAAAGTAACAGTGCTCAATCCATTTCTAAAAGTAAGGAATGTATTTGGGAGACACCATTTATAGATGATATTTCTGATAACTCTGTTTTATCAATTCCACAGAGAGTGAAGTTATCAAATTACGCAAACACTGTTTCTGTCACTGATTGCCTTGATGATGGTAGCTGTAATGACGGACAGGTGGTATCGAACAATGGCATGCTAGATGGGATGTCTAAGATGTTTAGTGTCAATAATGTCATTGAACAGAACACAAACCATGTCGCATACTCTAATAGTGTTGAAGAACATCCTTTAACTATTGGCACACAGACCGATGAACACACAGCACAACAGTGCAGTGAAATACATTGGGCGAATACATCTGCAAAGAGCACAAGTCTTATTGTGAAAGTTAAGAAATTTCCATGTCCGTTTGAGGGTTGTATGAAGACATTCAGAGATAATTTCAATTTGAAGAATCACCTGTGTACACATAATAGAACTAAAATATTGCATTGTAATTTGTGTAGCTTTAAATGTATTCAAAAATCATCCCTCAGTCATCATCATAAATCAAAACACTGAAAACCATCATGTAGAAACATAATAAATCACCACCCTCGTGTTTCATAAATAGTTGGTGTGTGTTTTTATGGTGTGTGTCGAGTCCGGATTCTTGAATCCTTTGCTTGAAACATATGATTGTGGACACTCTTCAGCAGACGACTTATACAAAACAATGTGGGGCAATATACAATAATATCCTTAATTATAAATCAACATTTTTTAAACTTCCTATTTTCTAGATGAAGAATATATATTTTCAATGTCGTATTAAAAGCACGCAATTCTAAATATAGTTTATCAGTTTAAGAGTCAAAATATCTTTTCAACACTGCACCAGGTGACTTTATAGGCACAATATGGGAAATCTATATAAAAATGTAAGAAAAATGTGCTCATTGTATAAAAATGTTTTGCGAAAGTCGTCTGCTGTAGATGCGTCCAAATGCATCTGCATGATGTAAAAGGTAATGTTTAATACTGATGGTAGGTTTTCCGGTGACATGACTCATTTCCTTAACTTTGCAGAACTCGAGTGTAATCTAAACGTATGAAGTGTAGGCTATGTAGCTCTCCTGGTTGCATGGCTATCGTTGTGATATTGAAACAGATGTGGATCTAAGATCATTTGATGTATTGAAGGCAGACGACGCAAACATGTCACTTCATACAGATACATATATGGAATCATACCTTTGAAATAACGTCGTTTTTGACGTCAAAACGTACGTTTTTGTGACAGTGACAGTGTTGTTAAAGAAATCACCATTACTTCCTCATTTCAATTTGGATTCGGATAAAATGAACTTTAAACTGAAGAGAATACAATAACCTGTATGCTAATAAATATCAATTATATACATCTGCATTCTGTCGGGGGGTACGGCGAGACTTCTTGTTCTGCAGGTGCTCTATATAATAACAAGCGTCTGGCGATCACGATTACTCGGTTTACTTCTTTTGTACATAATATAATGTAATAGAATGAAGACTATTATATTAAAATATGTTAGTGAAGTCTTATTTGTCAAGTCTGTATTTATATTTTGGCACTTAAATAAATCAAATGCGAGAAGATTTGTCGTTATTAATTTCATTAAAAAAGATAAACTAATACAAATATATTACGAACATTTACTTATTAATGTCGACTGAATTAAAACAGATCTGAACTGATCGCATCTCTCCCGAGATGATGTTTTTTTATACACAATGTTTCAGTTGAAATTGTGATATAGTAAATGGGAAAAGGGTCTCGTACACATAGTTAGATCCGCTTATTATATAATACATATTAATTAACAAGTAACGATACCCTTTCCTTATAGTGACACAGGGTACTATCGAGTCCTTAATTGCGGATGTGGCTGCTTGGCCCTAAAACAATTAAAAAAAATATACTGCTTCATTTCAACTCTTCGATACGGGTTTTTTTCCCACGCCCGTTACAGTTAACACTTTACTAAACCTAGAACGGAGCAAAGCTGAAATCACAGCTTTAAATGAAAAGTGATCATAATGGGATATCAGAGTTATACCCTACAAAAACTCTACTCAGCGGGTGGTGTCACAGACCTAGTTGATAAATTAATTACAGCAGGGTGAGAAACATCTGGCCATACCCACGAAATTTCTTTGCGTAATCTCAGTTTCCAACATCTGTATTTATATATCTCTGCTTCATGATTTTACAGGTGACATTGTTCACTTATTTATCTTTCTGTTATCCAGATTTTAAAATAATTGTTTTACATAATAGAACCGAACCATGAGCTATTTTAACGCGTGAAGTGGTAAAGATGTTCGGAAAACAAAGGGAAACAACTCTTTCATCATGCCACTGATGCTGAAGGAAGACAAAAAACAAAATAGTTGCCTCCCTTTGTCGATTGATATGTAAACACATGTGAGTTGACCTATTTTTGTTGACAACTTTCGTATCAGTTACACGGTACAATGATTAACGGGTAGACCGTCTATCTGATGTCTAATGGCGAATAAAACTCGTAGGAAGACTTTGTTGTTCAAGGACCTGAATGACAGTAGAGAAATCGAACTTCGAGAGTCCGGGACATACTTTTTCGGTGAGTGACTGTCGGACGTTTTTATTAAACTCTTCCCCTGTCATGATTTGATAAGAAGTTATCTATGTTCCTGGTACAAACAAGGAAATTGCCATATGTAATTTCTTAACTTGTTGCTGTAGATCTAGCAATATTGATGGAGCTGTTGTTGTTTTATGTATATCTGTTATTTCTTGAGAAAAGAATAATTGTTTGGGTGCAGCATTAAACCTAGTTTTCTTTTTAAAGTTTCTCTCGATCTCATTTGTGTTCTTAACCCTTTCCCTAATTAGGCTAATACAACGTTTATACATATAGCATAACTCATTTCATGTTATTTTAACCCTTTCACACAAATAACAATTAAACTAATGTTTTTGTCAAGTTTGAAAACATTTAATACATTTTTTTGGAAACTCTACAACATCAAGTGAAAGAACAAATATTGATTAAAGTTGAAAACATTATGGCAAAATCAGAAATTGCTCACCATGAGTGATTTCTTCCTTTGTCACAAAGTTTTGAAATTCGTTTGCTGCAAAGGCGTCGAATAGGGTCTGTATATGGGGAAAGGTTATGCATTAACCCTTTACCTCATACGACAATTTTGAACGTATTTTGTCAAAAAATAGAAAATCTCCATAATTGAATGGATAACCTATGACAAAAAGTTTCTTCTTTTGTCACTATGTTTTCAAAAAGCTGTCTGCTGCAGAGGCGTCAGAAAGCGTCTTTATGAGGGAAAGGGTTAATAACTTAATATTATGTTAACCCTTCCGACATGTACAACAAATATGACAACTTTGAAGTAAATCTAAATTAATGAGAGCATAATCATTAGATAAAGTTGAAAATATTGTGGCAAAAGGTGAAATAGCTAATTATGAGCAATTTCACCTTTTGTCACAGTGTTTTCAAGAGAATTCTGCTACAGAGGTGTCAGAAAGGGTCTGTGTGTGGGAAAGGGTTAATATTAATTTATAGGCCTTGCTGGCCTGGGTGTGGAGAGGTAACTTTGTATAAAACTTATTCATGTTTAGATTCACTGTGACCTAGGTCCTAATAATAAACAATTTTCTTATCTGAACTCTTTCCCACTTGTAGACTTATTCTGAGGCATCTGCAGCAGACGACTTTTAAAAACATAGTGACAAATGGAGAAAGTGCTGATAATGTGCAATTTCTCCTTTTTTGTCACAATGTTTTCAACTCGATTCAATTATTTAACTTTCATTTACTGAGATTTTTCGAATTTTTGCCAAGCTGTATGCTGTTTTCAAAAAAGGAAGTCGTCTGCTGAAGATCTGCTCTATGTAGTAAAGTGTAAACTATCTTATAACAAATCTTCATCCAACGCAAATATGTTTGTAAAATATGGAAAATCTGTATCAATCAGACTATGATTTTTAATACAGTTGAAAACATTGTGGCAAAAGTTGTCTGGGTCAGAATTTACCTGTATGACACTAAGTATGACTGTGACAGAAGGCTGAACAGATGATTTGGGGTAATTTTTTTGGCCAAATTGGGAACATTTTCATAAATAGTTTGCTTCTATGGTATCTGGATATTAAACCTGGATTGTATGTCTCTGTGAATAGACGAAATAACAGTTTTGTTTATATTTTCTTACTTTTTTGGTTTCCTTTTTTAGCTCATCTATGCATGAAGTGCAAGGTGAACTATTATGATCACATTTTGTCCAGCGTCCGTCCGTTGTGCATCGTCAATATTTGCGCTTTTTGCATTCAATCTTCATGAAAGTTTATCAGAACATTCATCTCCGTCAAATCTTGGACAAGTTCGCAACTGGGCCATATGAGGTCAAAAACTAGGTTACTAGGTCAAATTGAAGGGAAATCTTGTTAACACTCTGGAGGCCACATTTTAACATGAGCATGTTGAAACTTTATCAGAATGTTTGAACATGGATCATCATGTCCGGTCAAAAAGTTTGAAATATTTTCAGAATTTTTGACTTAAAAGTTTCTAGGTCAAGTTCAAATATGGGTCATATTGGGTCAGATTTTAGGTCACTAGGCCAAATTGAAGGGTAATCTTGTTAGCAATCTAGAGGCCACATTTTCAACTTCAGCATGTGGAAACTTTATCAGAATGTTTGTCTTGATGATATCTAGGTCAAGGTTGAATATGGGTCATGCCGGGTCAAACATTAGGTCACTAGGCCAAATTGAAGGGTAATCTTGTAAGCACTCAGAGGCCACATTTTCAACTTCAGAATGTTTGTCTTGATGATATCTAGGTCAAGTTCGAATATGGGTCATATTGGGTGAGAATCTAGGTCAATAGGCCAAATTGAAGGAAAATCCGCGTTTTTTGCTACAGCAGCTTGACATTCAATGAGAATGTTTACCTAAATTATATCCAAGTCAAGTTTGAATATGGGTCATGTAGGGTCAAAAACTAGGTCACTAGGCCAAATTGAAGGAAAATCTTGCCAACACTTTGGATGCCACATTTTTTGCTTCAGCAACTTGAAATTTTGTCAGAATGTTTTTCTGAATTATATCTAGATTCTAGTGACAAGTTCGAATATGGGTCAGAAACAAGGTCAATAAAGGAAAATATTGTTTAAACTCGGGCGGCCGCATTTTTACTTTGAGCAAGTTGAAATGTTGTCAGAATGTTGTCTTGATGATATCTTGATGATATCTAGTCCATGTTGGAATATTGGTCATATCAGGTAAAAAAATATAAATCACTAGGCCAAATGAAGGAAAATCTTGTTAACACTGTGAAGGTTGCATTCAGAATCATTGTCTTCATGTGTTTTGCATTGCAGTACATTGTATTGTCCATTGTAAGGAGAGCGAACTAGGGCCATCATGTCCCTCTTGTTTTAAAATTTATATTGAAAAATTGGGAAAAAACATACTTTTTTGCCATAGGGAACATGACAGATTACCGGCAAAACTGCTGAATATCCAGTATTCTTAAATTCTAATTCGCCTATTAACCGTTTCCCATATACAGATGCCTTCTGAAGCCTCTGTATCAGATGAATTTTGAAAACATTTTAGCAAAAGGAGAAATGAGGCGTCTGATAGCCCCTGTATTTAGTTTAAACTTATTTATTTGACATCAATTGCGAAACAAGCTTTAAGCTTTTATTAATCACGCTCGATGTCTGCTTCCTGGAAACTTAACCAGTACTTGCGCCGTTTGTGTAGAAAAATCCCAAATGCAGAACCCGCTCATCATAGGATTCGAACCCGGGACCTTTGGTACAAGAGGCCGACGGGAAAGGGTTTAACTCTTTCTTGTTGGTGGTCATCTTGAATAACAATAATAGAAAGCGATTTGTTTGAGTTATAATACAGATACTGTGGGGCAAAACAATAGTTTAGGGGTTCTTATCTCTGTCTCTGATGTCACTATGACATTCCTCTGTTATATTGCTTGTCACTTAACCCCTTCCAATAGACAACAAATCTGCAGCAGATGACATATAACATTTCTAGTCAAGGATGGGGTAAGTCTCTTTAACCCTTTCCCTCATACGACAATTCTGCAGCAGACGACTTTGAACATATTTTGTCAAAACATAGAAAATCTCCATAATTGAATGGATAACCTATGACAAAAAGTGGAAAACATTGTGGCAAAAGGAGAAATTGCACGTTTTGTGCAAAAAGCTGTCTGCTGCAGAGGCGTCAGAAAGCGTCTATATGAGGGAAAGGGTTAAATGAAAATAAAAGTTTGAGTCGAGTTGTGGCACATGGAGAAATTGCTCATCTTAAGCCATTTCTACTTATACCTCAATGTTTTTAAAAA
The DNA here is from genome assembly GCA_031761405.1 of Serripes groenlandicus. NCBI lineage: Eukaryota > Metazoa > Mollusca > Bivalvia > Cardiida > Cardiidae > Serripes > Serripes groenlandicus. The sequence goes on along the minus strand of JASEVX010000007.1, from coordinate 52,439,473 downwards.
GTTGTCTGGTTAAAATGCATCTGTATGATAGAAAAGGTTAAGTTATGCATTCATTTTAGTTTAAACTTATTTTACATCGATTGCGAAACAAGCCTTTGGCTTAGATTAATCACTCTCGATGTCTGCTTCCTGGAGACTTAACCAGTACTCGCGCCGTTTGTGTGGAAAAATCCCAAAGTCAGGACCCACTCATCACGAGATTCGAACCAGTGACCTTTGATACAAGAGGCCGACGCTCTACCTCTGCACCACTGTCTTCCACTTAAGTTATGACCCCTTAACCCTTGCCTACATACAACAAATTTGTAACAGACAACTTTGAAAAGATATAGGCAAATCTATGAAAAATCTCTATAAATGAAAGTAGAATTTTTAAAAAGAGTTGAGAACATTGTTGTAAAAGGAATAATTGCCTTTTGAACTGATGAGAACAATCAATTAGTTGTAAATTTATAAAAATGTTTGAACTCTTTGACACACACATAGACACATTTTTAGCTTGTCTATTTTTCGAAGAAAAAAAGTCGGGCTATTGTGCCACCCTTGGCGTTATTGTCATTGTTCTTTGCATCGTTACAAAACTTAAACCTTATACTTCATAACTCAAAAACCTTTCAACATTTTCAAATGAAACCTGGTACACATGTTCCAAGGAACAATACACATATCTATATATACCTAGTCACATAACTCTGGCTTTAATTCTTATTCAGTAATGCCCCTTTTTTGACTTAGAAAAAAAAAACATTCGCTTAGCTCATGTAATGCATCTACAAAATTAATGCAGACTTCTTTTGAAGACATTGTGCCTTTCGCAAAAATGATAATGTGTCAAGAATTCCGTTAATATTTTACCTTGTAGGTTTAGCAACTGATGGTAGCTTATGTGCAGAGACAGATGAAGATATTCTGTGTGTCAAACTTTTCCAGTTAACGTTTGAATTTGATGGCGGCTGTCTACTCGCCCCACTTAACAGAGATTTAACCTGCAAAATTAATTCTACCGAAGATCTCAGCAAGGAGGTTAACTTGATCCATGGTAAAGTATATTTTAATATTTTCTTTAACCCTCTCTCACATAAAACAAATCTGCAGCTGATGACTTTGAAATAAAAAAAATTAAAATCGCTGAATAAGATCATAGAAAACATTGTGGAAAAAGGAAAAATTGCTTGTTTTGAGCAATTTCTCCTGTTGTCACAATGTTTTCAAAAGTCGTCTGTTTCAGAAGCGTCAGAAAGTGTCTATATGTGGGAAAGGATTAATGTACAACACATACTTTGTTTACATTTAATTTAACATTTTCGCAGATACGGATGTGATTTTGCATCTTGCAGACAATTGTTTTGAGTACACACAACATAAGTGTTGGTGGTATAATAAGGATTTGAGATCCTGAAATGTGTTCCTTATCTAGAACTCTGATGATATTAAAGTAAAAAAAAAACTTGGTTTACATTTAACCCTTTCCCTCATATAGACGCTTTCTGACGCCTCTGCAACAGACGGCTTTTTGATCATTGAATAGAGTTAAAAACATTATGGCAAATGGTGAAATTGCTCACTTTGAGCAATTTCGCCTCTTGCCACACTGTTTTCAGGATCCCTAGTACTTGTTTTGTGGATGGAGGGCAATTCAGAGAATATGCACATCATAAGAATGTTATTTGTTAGCTTCAAGGTCAAGGCAACACTTAAAAGTCAAAAGTAGAATATTGTGATTTTTGCCCCCCTAACCAGTTATGCCAGAAATAATTAAGATTTTTGTTATTTGAAGGAACAACCCTAGAGATAGCAGAAAAGAAAATTTTGTTTGATGATGGTAGGATTCCGAGACGAAAAAGAAATTTACCACGAACTCCGGGTCTATCACGAGAACTGCTCCCACCACCAAAGCCAGCTCGGTCAGGTGTCCAAAATGGAGCAAGTCAATTATCTTCACATGAGTCTACCATTGAGGTAGATCAGATCATTTCTCACAAAATATAATAATAATAGGAAAATCATTTTTCATAACCATTTTAAGAATAAGTGAACTTTCAATAATCAAACTTGATAGACAGTTATGTTTTCATTTATGGATGCGCTGCCTTTTGTATGATGCCACAATACCAGAAGTCGATGTCACTGCAATTCATAGGTTCTATAAGTTTTTGAACAGTTAAACAAGAACACTTTGATCTTTGATTCTCAAACTAGGTGCAAGTTCATCAGAAGAAAAGAAACTCATTGTGCATATTTTTAGGATTGTTCTATGGGTAGAACTCTCTGCCATTCATTTTAGCTTTAAACAACATCTCCTCCTAAACAACTTGGTTGATTTTCAATCGAACCCCACAGTAATATCCTTATGGCTGTCCTTCACATGAATAATCCTTTGGTGGACCTCTTTCAAAATTATTCAAAGATTTAAATTATCTGGATAACTTACTGCGGCATCAGAAAGGGGGGGAATGCCAAATCTTTTAAATTCTTTTCTTTGAATCGGTATGCTGGATTCAACTATTATTTGGTAGAAATGTTCCTTGGGTGACCCTCTTCAGAAATAGCTCAAGCCATATTGATTGATTTAAAAATGTGGCAGCCAGGGGGCCATCAGAAAAGGGGCAAAATGACAACATTTTAGAATTCCACTTTTATGAAAATGCTTGTCTGATGTCAAGATAATATTATATTCTCACTGTTTTAACAATGTATGATACATTATGTATTTACTTAAAATTGATAGGCTGTGACCTGCAAATGTGCAATGCACAAAACTATAATTCTATATTGCCTGAGTAATACCGGTTTGTGGTTTTTTTCAGATCATATTCTCACTTATTTTATTCAATTTTCTGTTTTCCCTGGACTGCTCTTGTGTATTAGTAATTTTTGTTTTGTTGTCGGAGGGTTTGTTTTTAGAAAATTTGAAACTTACTTGGCCAAATAGACTAAGGTCACTACGGTAATATTCAGGAGAGTGTTTTAACCCTTTCCCTCACATAGAAGCTTTCTGACGCCTCTGCAGCAGACGACTATTTAAAAACATAGTGACAAAAGAAGACATTGCACAAAACGTGCAATTTCTCCTTTTGACACAATGTTTTCCACTTTTAGTCATAGGTTATCCATTTAATTATAGAGATTTTCTATTTTTTGACAAAATACATTCAAAGTCGTCTGCTGCAGAATTGTTGTATGAGGGACAGGGTTAAGGCCATCATGAGCCTTTTGTTTATTTGTTCTAAAATGTTTATAAAAGTCATGTTATATAGATGCATGGAAAGAGTTGAGGGAAAGAAAGGGTTGTTAAGGGGAAAACATAAGAAATAGAACTGAAAATAAAATCACTTTGTTTATTTTATGAAGACAATCAGCAGTCCCACGTCCAAAAAAGAAGACTTGGACTCAGACGGCGAAGAAAAGAAATGGTTGGCAACCAGTTGTGTGATGTTGGACCTTCCATCTGACCATCAGGACAAACTAAATGATCTCAGAACCCCAGAACAGATTAGTATTTTGGCAGCCAGCTACTTTACCAAACAACTTCGAATGTTTACAGATGCAATTGTCACTGGGCAACTCATTGACGATATATTTAAACTTTTTATAGTGAGTTTTAACTATTTCCCTGACAGAGCTGTAGACAAGGGAGTATATAACATGTCCTCTCCTGCCCGCCAAACCCTTCAAAAAGAGCCGTCTCACTCTTCATCACAGGTGAGGGAGGTCACAGGTTTGATCCCTGGCCATTAACAAAGACTTAAAAATGGTAGTAATGGCTTTTTCGCCTTGGCGTTCAGCGATGTAGGGTTAGCACTATGACTGACTCGTTTGTGTCAGGATAAAAGGATCAGAAGTACTGGCAAATTACCCAGAAAACAAAAATTCTATAAATGAAATTTTGTTGAAAGCAGTATAAAGCATCATGCAAACTAACAAACAGAACGTCTCACTGAGACGATTCCTTTGAGTTCCACAACATAGGAGTTATAAGAGAGAAATGGTAACCCTTTCCCTCATATAGACGCTTTCTTTAACCATAACCAGCCAAATCATGTGAGGCACTTTTGGGTGATGGCCCTTGAATTTTACCAAACTTGCAGAAATTAGGCTTTTACAATCTCTAAGTCAATGAGTTTCATCCAATCTTCTTGACACCGATTTTCACAAAACTTGTTGAAAATGTGTGTGGACATCAAATCTCGACTAAGTTTGAGAACCAGCCAAATCATGTGTAGCACTTTTGGGTTATGGCCCTTGAATGATCCAAAATTGCTGAAATTAGAGTTTTCATCTGATCTTCACTTAACTTGCTAAACATGTGTGTTTGCATTATGTCTCGGTCAAGTTAGATAACCAGCTAAATCGTGCAAGGCACTTTTGGGTTATGGCCATTTGATTATCAAAAATTGCCAAAATGTTTGCTTTTACCCTTTCCCCTATGCAGACAGTATTTGACGTGTTTGCAGCAGATGAAATTCTTTATGATGTGCACTGCTCTGTTGTATATGCCCATCTTCAGACAGGGGCATATTATAAGGAAACCTGCGGCATTCACAATGTTTGTCTGCTCTCTTCCTTGAGCAGTCTTTATCCAATCTTCATCAGATATTGGTGTGAATCACTTTAGTCGTTCCTGAGTTATGCCTCCCTGACGGGCGTATTTTGTGACAGTTTTTCATCTTGTTTACCCTTCTTTCACACATGCAGACACGAATTTGACACATCTGCAGCAGACAACTTTTTAAAATAAGCAATTTTCCCTTTTGCCACAATGTTTTCAACTCTTTTCAATAATATTACCTTCATATTATATAGTGACTTTCTGATTTTATTTGAGGGCTAGGCAAAGATGAGTCAATGTGTCTACCTCACAGTCTTATAACTCGTCTTAACCAAAACCATAGGTATAGGAGTTGAAATAAGAAATTAATGATAATGAAATTCGCCTTTAATCTACAACTCTGTTACTCTAGCTAAGTTTCAGGATAGCCTCTTGCTTTTCCCACAGGACACAGTGGAGGAGTGTAAAGATTCCTATATGACGTATCTAAGCTGCGTATCTCAGACCCTGGTGAAGGCTCCGGACAAAACTCACAGTTTACCCATGCACAGACCAGCAGTTAGACTGGCTACAGATCTCTTACGCAGCTGTTTTGTAAGTAAAGTTTATTCCTACCCATCGGTAGTGACGCGGGCTGTCAATCAAGGGGTTGTGAGTTCAAATCCCAGTTCAGCCAACATTCTCTCAGACGTTTGACAAAAGAAACTGTGACATGCGTCATTTGTCTTTCACCAATGGGCTTTCACTCTGTGGAAAAGCAGTCAGTTGCCTGGAAAGACTGTTGTGTGGTGTACTGGTGTGGGAAAGCCAGCAAACACATGAGAAGGTTAACTGGCGTCCATGATATGACTGAAATAATGTTGAAAATAGAGATAAACCTCAATCAATCAATAAAAAACACACCTACCCTTTGATAATATTTCATGTGTTGGAAAGTTGAAATGTGGCTTTCCAGAGGTCCAGATTAGAAGGGGTATACAGCTGTTTTCCCCCAAAATGTCTCTCTTATTACCCAACCAAACCCTATGCTGTGGGTACTCAAAATATCATCTAGAAATTCTTACAACATTGGAGTAGAAGAGGGTTAAATAAGGATTTTTTAAGGCCCCTTATCTAAAAAGTTTAAACTTATTTATTTTACATCGATTGCGAAACAAGCTTTAAGCTTATATTAATCATGCCCGATGTCTGCTTTCTGGAAACTTAACCAGTACTCGCGCCGTTTGTGTGGAAAAATCCCAAAGGCAGAACCCGCTCATCACGGGATTCGAACCTGGGACCTTTGGTACAAGAGGCCGATGCTCTACCTCTGTACCACTGTCTTCTGTACTCTGTGCCCCTTATCTAGAGCTCTAGCTTCCCACCTTGTCACTAAGAGGTCTGATGATAGTATTACGAGCAATTCGCTGGAGAAAGAATGAACTTTCTATTAGTAACAATAATTCAGAAAGCTGCAAAATTGTAACTGAATTGTAATTGGTTGTTTAATTAGGATTTCATGCCGTCTTCGGTTATGCGGTATTTCAAGGGTATTTGGATCTGGAGAGAGTCAAAAGTAAATGTGTATATGTAATTTATAAGTGTTCTTGTGTGAAACATTATGTATGCATGAATTAATTCCTACACATAATTTAACCCTTTCCCTCATATAGTTGCTTTTTCATGCCTCTGCAACAGATGGCTTTTTGAAAACATAGTGACAAAAGAAGAAATTGCTCAAAACGAGCAATTTCTCCTTTTGCCACAATGTTTTCCACTTTTAGGCATAGGTTATCCATTCAATTATAGAGATTTTCCATTTTTTGACAAAATATGTTCAAAGGCGTCTGCTGCAGAATTGTCGTATGAGGGAAAGGGTTAAAGAAGAAAAGTTTCAACAACTACATGTTTGTTTTTTACGTTATATAGGACCCGATATCTAGTGTCACATTGATACTCAGCTTTTTGCGAACATTCAGCCATTTTGTCAGTAATTTGCCAATGATGATTCGATGCCAAACAACAGCTGCGGTGATTGGAAGTATGACTGCATTTAACAGTACAGCAGAAGTTCAGCAACATGGCTTAGATATTCTGACGAAGATTGCTACGTATGTGCCTGAACTTGGTGAAAAAGTAAGTAAAGTTTGCTTAACCCTTTCCGTCATATAGAAGCTTTCTGACGCCTCTGCAGCAGATGGCTTTTTGAAAACATAGTGACAAAATAAGAAATTGCACAAAACGTGCAATTTCTCCTTTTGCCACAATGTTTTCCACTTTTTGTCATAGGTCTATTCAATTATTTTCTATGTTTTGACAAAATACGTTCAAAGTCGTCTGCTGCAGAATTTCGTATGAGGGAAAGGGTTAAAAATAATCATAATACTTTAACCTGGTACAATATTTTCATAGTCATCTGCTTTGAATACATTTGAGGAAATGATTTAGATATGGAAACGTAGTATTGAAACATGAGTTAAAAACATTGTGGGAAAAGATTATACTGTTATGTGAACACATTCGTAGATTTAGCTATTAATTTTAAATTATGTTAAGCATTTTCGAAATTATCCGACCTGCAGAGGCCTTCAGAAAGTGTCTGTATGTGGGAAAGGGTTAGGGTTAGCATTGTCACACTCTCTATTTTGTAGCCCAGAATGACATCCAAAAACCACAAACCCTATTTCTGCTTAGATATTTTTAAGGTCGTCTGCTGCAAATTTATTGTATATGGGAAAGGGTCAACAGACATTAAACATACTTACAATTAATTTGTCAAATCTGAATTATCATGCCTGAAAGGAACTTTTGCTTTTTGTAAATTTATAATATGCTATTTCCCACTATCCCCCATATAACAAATCTGCAGCAGACAACTGTGAAAACATTTATACAATATAATGGGAAAACTCTATGAATGAAAGTTTAAATTTGAATTAAGCTGAAAACATTGTGACAAAAGAAGCAATTGTTCACTTTGAGAACTTCAATTATATTTTATTAGACTTTAAAGTCGTCTGCTGCAGATTTGTTGTATGTGGGTAGGGTTAATAAATCAACTTAATAGTTGCCTGACCAAGAGGCATCATACATTTTGTGTGTCAGAGAAAAGGTTGTATTTTTCCTTTAGCCGCCATTAAAGGAAGATGGCATGGAGCAGGTTATTCGGGGAGTTAAGCAACACTCGGATATTGAGGACATTGGTCACGCAGCGTGTAGAGTGTTTGCCAACCTAAGTTCAACCCTCGATTCACGCCTCAATGACTGGCTAGACTCAGGTAAAGGGTTCAATGCCCTAATAAGGAGCTTATTTCATATTCATAAATTTGTACTTGACCTTCAAACTCTATGTTGTTGGTATCAGAAAGGATGTCCTCCCATCGGTATTTCTTTGATTAATCACATTGGGTTTAATCCGTAATCATTTACAATAATTCTGTAGCAGACGACTTAAAAAAAAAATATCTAGGCAAAAAATATAGAAAATCTCCTAATAATGATGCCATAACCATTAAAAATAGTTGAAATCCTTTTGACAAAAGTAGAAATTGCTCATCATGAACAATTTCTTTTTTTGACCTAATTATCTTAAAAGTCGTCTGCTGCAGATGTGTCAAAATGCGTCTGCAGGTGAGAAAGGGTTGAAAGAGAAATATTGTGCAGCAAAGATCAGTTTATGCCGTCTTATCTATCCCTTTGTTTAAAAATATATACTCTGAAACTGCTTGTCTGCTTTCAAAATGACTTGGCATATACATTCCCTAGGTGAACCTTCTAAAAAAAGTGTTCCAGTCAAATTAATTGGTTTAAAAACATGGCCACAAGGCCACATCAGAAAGGAGTAAAATGACAATGGCAAAACGTATGCTGTAAGCCTGTTCGATTACCATGTTTTTTAACCAATCAATATGACTAGATGACATCTTTGTCTTTTTACCTAGTTTTTGTTCCAACATGATCCTTACTCTTAATTGGCCTAGATATATCAACAAGACAAATATGATGTACATGTAGTCTGAATAAGCTGCATGAAGATTGTATCAAAACTATGGCCTCTTGTGTATTCTGAAGCAAAATTATTGACAACGAACAATACACAACATTCAAAAGCTCATCTTGAGCATGTTGTGCTCAGATGAGCTTAACCCTTTCCCCCATAAAACAAATCTGCAGCAGACTTTTTTGAAAATATCAAGGCGATAATACGGAAATTCTCTATATATGAATTTAAATTTACTGAAAATGTTGAAAATATTGTAGCAAAAGGAGAAATTGCTCATTTCGAGCAATTTCTCCTTTTGCCACAATGTTTTCAAAAGTCATCTGCTGCAGAGGTGTCAGAAGGCGTCTTTATGTGGGAAAGGGTTATAACAATTTTTTTTTTTCTTCAGATATCATCGATAATCAAAAGAAGTTTCAGTCCTTAGAAAGAATACAAATATTGCAAGACTTCGTGTTCAAAGAAGGTATTCCTGTGGCTGAGAGTATTGTAGATAAGTTCAGTCAGAATCTAGGAGTTAAAATGGATTTCAGACGATTCGTCCGCTACTATGCAAATTACCAGCATTTCAAGTAAGTAAAGTTAATTTGAATTCTTCCCGCCTGTTGAGAGTTTTACATGTTCGATTTGACTTCTTATTGTATGTAATTTAAGAAGCAGTTTCAACTGTTTCGCTGAGCCATCGAAATGAAAATAAATTAAATAAAGATGAAAATATTGTGGCAAAAGGAGAAATAGCTCATTAATAGAAATTTTTCTTTGACCACAATGTTTTCAAAATTCATCTGCTGAAGAGCATCAGAAATGGTCTAGATGTGGGATGGGTTATATAATTTATGTGAACAATTATTTCTTGCTTTACATTGTTTGTATTTTGTATACCCCCTTCTTTAAAAAGAGGGGGTATATAGGAGTCACTGTGTCGGGTCGGTCGGAAGCCATATTTTGTCCGGCCTATTTCTTACAAACCACTAGGTAAAATTGTACATGAAGCTTCTATACCAAGGGGAGATGTGCATATCCTAAAGGTCTTACAAATGCATGTTATGGCCCTTTCACTTATTAAGTTATGGTGTAGGTCAAGGTGCTGTTTTAGGGGGTATTTATTAGTCGCCGGGCAGAAGCCCGCGACTTCTATTTTTAATAGCTTTTCGGAAATCACATGGGAGGGCGGCTTATTATTAGAAAGAAACAAATCTAGATGATTTGAACATATTACAATTGTGGTTGTTTACGAACACTAATAAATGACACATCTAAAATGAAATAAATATTCCGATTTTTTAATGTTTGCAGTTTTTTTTATTTCACTCGCATTTAAGTTTTTTGTCTTATTTACGAAGACAAAAGTGGTCCCTTCAAGACGTGAACCAACACCCCCTAATGCAGACTCTTATGTGTCATCATTGAGGTCAATTTCGGATTCTCCTTTTAATAGCAATTTTAACTTACTAAATGTTGTTTTCATGTTCAAAAAGATGTCTTGATTTGTGTAGAATTCATTTAATAATGTTAATCAATGAATATCTAAAGTAGGAACTGTTTCTAAGCTAAATATAGACCCTATTCTGTTGTGTAGGTTCGTGACCTTTAACATCGATTTTCGCGCATGCGCATTTCGATATGAAAAAGCGAGTGATATTATTTTATTTTAGACAAGTACAAGACGAATGTGAGAAGCCGCAATATTTCGTTGTACATGTAGAAATAAGAAAAAAAGAACATTTTTAAATCCACAAACAATAGAACAATTTAAACTGTAGACGGTAATGCTGATATATTTCTCCTTTTAAAGACTTTTGTTTTCTTCAAATTACCTCCCTTTAAAGCAATACCAGGATATTTACCTTGTGATTCGAATAAGATCAATTGACAAACATTGAAATTATATGAATGAATACTATTATTTAAATAAGTAACAACAGCAAAATTAAATTTAAGCCAAGATAAATGTGTACACATTTCGTTAATTTTTTATTACCTAATGCATAGGTATGGATATAAAATTTATAAGCAAATGTTTTTATTTCAACGTTCCTAATGTTTGAATAGACTACGGAAAGTCAAGAATACATAAACAAATCAATGCAGTCTTTTCCGGCGACATTGATGCCTTGCATCAACTTTCTCTTGTCATCTTCAGTGATAGTTCTAGTTTTATAAGCTCACCCTAGCATGAAGTGCAGGGTGAGCAATTGTGATCACTTGAACAAATCAGTGAAATCACTCGAACAAATCACTCAAACAAATCACTCGAAAAAACAAAATACTTGAACAAATTCTTGAACAAAATACTCTTGGGATTACCCTTTCCCTCATACAACATATCTACAGCAGACGACTTTGTAAACATTTAGTAAAAATAGTAAACTCTTTAAATGAAGACAAATTAATCAAGTTGAAAACATTGCGGCAAAAGGTGAACTTACTCATTATGAGCAATTTTCTCCTTTTACCACAATGTTTTCAAAAGTCATCTGCTGCAAAGGCATAAGTAAGTGTCTAGATGTGAGAAAGGATTGAATGAGTCTTGTTATACTTTAAGTGTAATTTGTATTTTTCATTGTATTTTAATAGATCTACGTCAAATTTTCTAAAGCAGTGTTTTTAATGTTTATAAAAACCTGTAAAGTAATTTTGGAAGACCTATGCATGGCATATTTTATTGAAATTTAACTCTCTGTTTTGCGCAGGTTAAAAAAGGCAAAATGGTTAACTGGACAACCTATAGAGTTTCAACAACAACTTGGTAATACTTTATCCTTGAGAGATACAGATAACGGACTGATATGTAGTCCAAATGGCAAGGATTCTGTGAAAGACCTATTTGTGATTAATGACAAACAGACTAGTTCTCAGACGGAAAAAGCAGGTTCTTATAGTTCTGAACCAGAAAAAGAAAACCAGTCTAGTGTTGAATCACCACCGGGAATTTTAAAGAAATCCAGATCATATGAATGTTTGAGGACGAGTGAACGCAAACTGAACTTTAACTCGGGTACTTTTGGCGGATCAGAGAGTGAGACGACCAGTGACTCGGACACGGATCCAGAGTTTCACGGACCTTTTGATCCGAGTATACCGATGGAAATCGATATGGAAGAAGATTTCTCGTTCCATTTAGTTCAGCATCTGGTTCGAAAGACTGTGAAACGAAAGAAAAGACTTCCTGTGTACTCAGACAGAAGTAGTTCAGATACAGATGATTCGGATAGGGAGTTTCTGGATAGCATGAAGTATCCAGTGTCTAGAAATGCTCAAGCTGAAAGGCAAGTGGAAGTTACTCCTTTGAAAGTCTCAGACTCCAAACTACAAAGAAATCCGAGCCAAATTGAAATTGAAGATCATCTCAAGGATGTTTATTTCTTGGGAAAACTTGTGCAAACACAGGTATTGACAACATATAGTTTGATTGTTTAACCCTTCTTCACATACTTTACTTTAAACATATTTTGTTGCCAACAAAATATACATACAGAATAAACTTTACATATACAAAAGTTCATGTTATAGGCAAACAGGTCTGGCCACAAGTTCTCACAACTTAGATTGGTCATCCCCTTTAATAATTACAAAAATTTATATTTTGTCTCCAAATACGACTTTAACCCTTTCCCTCATATGTATATTCTGCAGCAGACGACTTTGAAAACATACCTGAAAACATTTGGGAGCTCCCATTAAATGAAAGTACGATAATTAAATAGGGTTGAAAACATGTTGACAAAAGGAGAAATTTTGTCGCCATGTTTTCAAAAAGCTGTCTGCTGCAGAGGCGTCAGAAAGCGTCTATATGAGGGAAAGGGTAAATTTCATAAATTAACTATATCTATTTTTTTCCCATATACAACAAACATTGCAGCCGATGACTTTGAAAACATTTAGTCAAAACAATTTGAAACTCACTATAAGCGAAATTACAATTATTGAATAAAGTTGAAAACATTTTGGCAAGTAGGAGAAATTGCTCATCATGAGCAATTTCTCATTTTGCCACAATGTTTTCAAAAATTGTCTGCTGCAGAGGCGTTAGAAATCAATTATATGTGGGAAAAGGTTAAATAATGATACTGAGAACTGTTATCCATGCACACTGTTTTGGCTGATCCAGATATATATCTAGTGAAGTAAGCATCATTGGATTTAATCTCATTAGTGGTCAATAATAAGGATGATCTATGTATTCCAAAAAGAATACATATCTGTTTATGAAATTATATATTTGCATGGTGTAAAATGAATGATACTCAAATAATGTTACACAAATGACAAATTGACAATGAAACAATAATCATTGTTGACCAAAAAGCATATTTTAGCTGTTCCAAGGGAAAACCAACTTATGGACTCTGCATAATATATCGACCCAGATCAGCCTGCCCAGGCTAATCTGAGCTGACACTTTCTGTCTCAGGGGAATATAAGTAAAGAGTAATGATTCCTGAAATAGAAAATCAACAGAAAAGTGTCTGCCCGGATTAGCCTGCTAGGCATGCTTAGGTTCATCTGGGTCAATACTTTATGCAGAGTCCACACATTTTGGTTTTGTCATGGAACGGCTCCTTTATCATTTTACCCACAAACATCAAAATGGCAGCAGAAATTAAATCATTCTGGAGTTAGAAGAAATTGCATAACAAGTATTTTTAGGTCTGACACCTAAACCAAAGGTTCAAGTTGATCTATTGGGGTCATTCTGTCCTTTGCCTGTCCATCATTAACTTACAGCTTCCAACAACATCTCCTCCTAAACAACTTGGCCATCTACAGCCAAACTTCGCTAGTATGTTCCTACAGTAGATGCCTTGGAAAAGTAAGTAAAACATATGGAACCTCTCTATAAATTAAAAAAACCAATTCATAAATAGAATTGAAAACATTGTGACTAAAGGAGAGTTGGTCAGGATGTGCAATTTCTCTTTTTGCCACAATGTTTTCAAAAGTTGTCTATTCCAGAGGCATCAGAAAGCGTCCGTATGTTGGAAAGGGTTAACCCTTTCCCTCATACGACAATTCTGCAGCAGACGACTTTGAACATATTTTGTCAAAACATAGAAAATCTCCATAATTGAATGGATAACCTATGACAAAAAGTGGAAAACATGGTGGCAAAAGCAGAAATTGCACGTTTTGTGCAATTTCTTCTTTTGTCAATATGTTTTCAAAAAGCTGTCTGCTGTAGAGGCGTCAGAAAGCGTCTATATGAGGGAAAGGGTTAATATATATTTATTTTACAGATCATCACTCATGTGATAACTATGGTACTACAAGGCGAAGATTCTAAAGTCCTACAGATCATTGATTCGTCTGTTAACAGCTTACTTCAAGAAATGGGAACCAACCTGGAAATATTACAGTTTGCGGAGAACCATTATGGTGAAAATATGACACTCATGGACTTGGAACCAGGCTTAGTTATCAGTCTGATTGATGCAGTAAGATATCGGTAAATGTTGTGGTTGACCCCTGGTACCCTGGAACAGAGGATTTAACCCTTTCCCTCATATAGACGCTTTCTGATGCCTTTGCAGCAGACAACTTTTGAAAACATTGTGACAAAAGGAGAAATTGCTGAAAACCAGCAATTTCTCCTTTTGCCCCAATATTTTTCAGTTATCATTCCTTCATTTAGAAAGATTTCCATGTTTTTGTAAAGATGTTTTCAAAGTCATCTGCTGCAGATTTGCTGTATGTGGGAAGGGGTTAAACCTATGGAAAATCTCTTTAACCCATTATTTCACATGACTTTTCAAAGGTCGTCTGCTTTACAATCATCAGACGGACTTTTTCAACAATTTAGAAAACTGAAAGATTTATATATATATATATTGATATATAGTTGAAAATATTGGAATAAAAGGTTAAATTGCTTGTTTTGAGCAATTTCCCCTTTTATTGCAATGTTTTCAAATGTCATGTTCAATGGCAGGTGTCAAATGTCGTCTGGGTGAAGTGATGGGTTAAATGAAAGTATGATTATTGAATAGAGTTGAAACTATTGTGTCAGTTGTAGAAATTTATCATTTTAAGCAATTTTACCCTTTGCAACTATGCTTTCAAAAGTCGTCTGCTGCAATTGTTACAAGTGGGAAAGGGTTAAACTACTCTGCAGCAGACTTTTAGGAACATTTCTGTAAAAGGACATTTAGCTTCAATTTATTTTCAGTCAAATTTTTTTGAGCTATCAGATCAGATGAACGTAAATCTCTTTTTTCTTTAACCCTTTCCCTCATATAGACACTTTATGACGCATCTGCAGCAGACGGCTATTTGAAAACATTGTGACAAAAGAAGAAATTGCACAAAACGTGCAATTTCTCCTTTTGCCACAATGTTTTCCACTTTTAGTCATAGGTTATCCATTCAATTAAAGAGATATTCTATTTTTTGACAAAATATGTTCAAAGTCATCTGCTGCAGAATTGTCGTATGTGGGAAAGGGTTAAAGTGGTACTTTCTGATGGATTATTTAAGATATTGTGGCAGAAGGGGAAGATCGTAATAATCTGGTAACTTGCATACTATAGTAAATTAGTATGACTGGCATGAACCAACAATGGCGACTGAATTGGTCACCTCTCCTTATATATCACTATCGCATAATTATATATTAAGTTAGTGAATATACAACAGATTTTCGTAAACTTTACAATGGACCAGTACAACTTGATGTTTGGAATTTATACATAAATAAGGAATAAACTACATTCAGAAATTGTAGAAGTAAACTGTTTGGTCCACAAAAAGGTTAAGTCTATATCCTTCTTGCTTGCTACACAAATTCCAAAGGTCGCCACCAGTATTGGTGTATGCCTGCATTACCTACGTAATGGTAGGGGCAGGTTATTCCAGACTAAAGATGATAATCACCAACCTTGTTTTGAAGAGAAAAAAGTATCTGCCTTGAAAGCAGGATACTAGGGTGTGAATTGGGTCATTCAAAAATGGTAGACACAAATCCCTTCTGAAGAAAATATTGCTAATGATGAGCAACTTCTCCATTTGCCACAATGTTTTGAACTCTTTTCAATAATTGTATTTTCACTTTTATAGCAATTTTACAATTTTTTTAGCTTTCCGTTTTCAAAGTTGTATACTGCTGATTAGTTGTATGTTGGAAAGGGTTATTAAAGATGACATTGATATTTCAGAACAGTAGCAGTGGACCTACTTTATTCATCATTACAGAGTCTGACTGCGGTTATGGCTAATACGTTGCAGCCCTCTACTATCAATACAGCGATGGTGTTCCTCAGTGGGCTGTTTTCAAACCCTCACCTACATTCAACACTCACAGGTAATCCTGCTGCCAAATGTCACATTCGCGTCATTGTCTGCGTTGTCACAAAACTCATAATTCAAAAACATTTTCAAATGAAACTTGGTACAGATGTTCCAAGGAACAATATGCATGTCTATACTCAGTCACATAACACATAACTGGCCTTAATAATTATCAAGTACTGCCCCTTTCCGACTTAGAAAATAACCAATGGGTGTTGGCGTTCTTGTCAGGTTATCCATTTCCCTTTTGTAGACTAATATAATAATAATAATAATAATATATTTATTTTTTGAAGGTAACATCTAAGACACATATGCAGCATAATGAACAATTTCTCAATTTGCCACAATGTTTTTAATCTTGTGTTTAATACTTTCATTTATAAAAGTTTTCCATATTTATGTCTGGATGTTTTCAAAGTAGACTGCTGCTAATTTGTTGTATGTTTGAAAGGGCTTAACTTATAGACAGACTAGTCTTAGACAACCCATCCATCTAGGGGAAAGTCAAAAATAATTTGGCTGCTGAAATAAATTTACTAGTGACCAGTCTCCATTCCCAACTATTAATTTGAACAACTATATTTTGATAATGCAATTTTATGCAACTAAGTTTGACTAGTCTTAGACAACCCATCCATCTAGGGGAAAGTCATAAATAATGGCTGCTGAAATAAATTTACTAGTGACCAGTCTCAATTCCCAACTAGTTATTTGAACAACTGTATTTTGATAATGCAATTTTATGCAACTAAGATTGCTTCAGAAACATCAGAGTATGTCTTGAACAAATTATTTTGAAAATTGCTAAACATATTTTCTTCAAAATTATCTTTGAAATCAGACCAGCTCTTTCATAACAATGGAATTTTAAAGTAATGTCATTTTGTTCCATTTTTAGCTCGACTATTCGAAGAATAAGGGGGAGCTATTGTAGTCACATCGGTGTCGCCATCGCCATTTGTTAAAGTTTTTGTGCAAGCTAGCATTTACCCTTATTACTTACATACGCCAAGGCCAATGATCTTCAAACTTGGTATGGACATACTTCATAGCAAGTTGGTGATGCCTACACAGTTTGGAGTCGGTAGGTCAAAGGTCAAGGTCACTGTGACCTTCTATATGGAAACAGTTCATGGTTAAAGTTTTCGTGCAAGCTAGCATTTACCCTTATAACTAACATACACTTAGGCCTGTGATCTTCAAGTTGGTTTTGCCTAGAGAGTTTGGAGTTACTAGGTCAAAGGTCAAGGTCACTATGACCTTTCTGTCAAGAAACAGTAAATGGTTAAAGTTTTTGTGAAAGCTAGCATTTACCCTTATAACTTAATACGCCTAGGCCTATGATCTTCAAACTTGGTATGGACTTACATCATAGCAAGTTGGTGATGCCTAGAGAGTTTGGAGTCAATAGGTCAAAGGTCAAGTTCACTGTGACCCTCAATACAGAAACATTCCTTGCTTTAAAACTACTGATTGCTTAGGACTATGACCCTGAAACTTAGTTTGAGTAATGGTCATGATCAGCACTTGACTCAAACAGGTCAAAGGTCAAGGTCACTTTGACCTTTAACGAAAAAAACACTATTTTTTGCAATAACTGAACTAGTTGCATATGGTGCAAATTGTTGCCCTATGGTTAAAGGTTTGCGTGCAACAACATTAAGAGTCCATATCTTAGTAACTACTTGATGCATTCAATTGAAACGTTATACAACCCTTCCCAACCATCACACCTATGAAAATAATCAAGTTAAATAACTCGATCCTGCATATAATGCAAATTATCACCCTTTAAGACATTGTGGTTAATGTTTAGCATGCAACTACATTAGAGTCCATTATCTCAGTAATCAAATAAGCGGTGGAATAGTTGAGCATGCTGTCCTCCGACAGCTCTTGTTAATGCTGTCTGGCCGCCCTGTTTTTCAACCAATTAATACAAGGAACTTATATGTCTATGAGATAAAACAGGTGAATTTAGCAATAACATTCTCTTTATTTTTATTTATTTCAGACAAAGATTTCATACAGAAATTTAGAAAATGTTTGCAGAAAATTACCATACCCCAGGAGGTTGTCGTTCCAGCAGTCATATTGGACTTGTTAAAAGATTAGAAAGTAAATGATGGTACCACTTTATGAAGGGAGAATTTTGGTGGACCTTGGTCTTATTGTCCCTGATAGCAGTTCCGATCAATATTACTAGATTGAAAGACCGGCATTATAAATCCATGTTATATTCTATTTTAGCTCACCTGAGCACCAAGTACTCAAGGTGAATTGTTGTGATCAACCTGTGTCCATCATCAACAATGACTTTTTTAACCATCTATAGGCAGCATTTTGCATCCGATCTTCATGAAACTGTGTCAGTGTATTGATGTCGATACTATCTAGTCCAAAGTTGAATACGGGTCATCCTGGGTTAAAATCTAGGTCACAAGGCCAAATTGAAAAAGAGTCCAGAAAACTAACTTGAGCATAATAACAATTTGTCAGAATGTTTGTCTTGATAAAATATCTAGGCTTAATTTGAATATGGGATCAAAACCTTGGTCACCAGACCAAATTTAAGAAATATCTTACTCAAGAATAATACATCTATGTTAGAAATTTTGTCTTAATGGTAAAACAATGGCAAAAACTAAGTCACTTGGCCAAATTTAAGAATAATCTAGTTGACACTCTAGAGCCGCAATTTTTCTTGAGCATGTTGAAACTTCAAAACAATGACTGTCCTGACAATATGTAGGGTTAGTTCAAAATTGGGTCATTTATGGTCGTAAGGTCTTACTTAAGTAAAATCTTGTGGACACTCTCAAAGGGCATTTTCAACTTTAACATAATTTCAGTCTTGGAGATTTGAAGGCTATATTTTCAAATATGGGTTTTGTTTGGTTAAAAATTAGCTCACTTAGCCAAATTAAGATATTGTTGCTACTTAGGAGGCCACATTTTTACTTAAGCATGATGGAACTTTGCCAGACTGTTTGTCTTGATGATAATTAGATGATTAAATTTGTTGAGTCAAAAACAAGGTCACTATGCCAAATTTAAGAATATTCTTGTAAACTGCCTGAAAATGGCATGTTTCACTTGTTTTCCAAATTACTATTTTAAGTATGATTTTATTAATCCTTTCCCACATACAACAAATCTTCAGCAGACAACTGAAAACATCTGTGCAAAAACATGAACCTCCAGTTTATTTATTGAATAGAGTTGAAAACATTGTGGCAAATGGTGAAATTGCTCATTATGAGCAATTTCACCTTTGCCACAACGTTGTCAAAGGTCGTCTGCTGCAGTGGCGTAGGAAAGTGTTTGCATGTGAGAAAGGGTTAAAGTAACACCTTATCATACAGAGCCATTGTTTTCAGGTGAGCAAAACAGGACAATTGGGGTCCTCTTGATTATTTATAAAATGCTGTGATGTTTACCCGTTTGAAACACTTTTTAAAAATGCCAATATTGGTACTGTATATTTAAAGTGCCATACTGATGTTCAATAAAAATGCCAATTTTTGGTACTGTATATTTAAAGTGCCATACCGATGTTCAATAAAAATGCCAATATTTGGCCCTGTTTATTTAAATTGCCATACCGATGTTCAACGCCTTGTGATAACTCATTCTCTGGACGTCATAATAATTGTTATACATCGGCACAGTCTAATCTGGCCCTACACTGTTCGCTTATATATCACATTAGCGCTGTAGTAGCCTCTTTTATTCAGTGTACAGTACATCTTGATCCTCAAGCGTGGATGTAAACATATACCTTTTTCTACAAATGTTATAAATACGCTAAGGTTGGGTTTTAGCAGAGTGTCCCTTAACCCTTTCCCTCATACGACAATTCTGCAGCAGACGAACATATTTTGTAAAAAAAAAAAAAATATCTATAATTGAATGACTAACCTATGACTAAAAGTGGAAAACATTGTGGCAAAAGGAGAAATTGCTCGTTTTGAGCAATTTCTTCTTTTGTCACTATGTTTTCACAAAGCCGTCTGCTGCAGAGGCGTCAGAAAGCATCTATATGAGGGAAAAGGTTAATTGTACTTCCAGTTTTAACAATGTTACATGTTTTTAACCTTAACACATATACCATATTATACAACAAATGTGCAGCAGACAACTTTGAAAATATTTAGTAAAAAATACTAAACTCTCTTTGAATGAAAGAACTATTATTGAATATAAAAGTGGGAGCAAATATTGTGATATAGGGAGAATATTGTCATTATGTTCTACTAGCATCATTGAAGCCTCCAGAAACCTTTCGGAGATGTTAATGACTAAAAAACAAAAATATAAGTATGCAATTTATTCATAGATACCACTTATTTTAAAATCTTAGAAGGTTGTTTTATGTGTGACGTGTCTTTATACTGTGCCTCTATTTATATTTATTCTATATTCATTTTAGTATTTGTCACTTGTTAAAGATAATAAATTAATGAAGTAAAGACGTTATGTATTAGATGGTGTTATGTTTTTGTTTTATCATACCCTTTATGTCGTAGGATTTTCAATATTTGAAAATAAAATAAAAATGTCTTGCTGTTTTAATTGATTGGTATCACAGACTACTACTGAATATATAAAGTTGATCTCGAATATTACATTGATTGGTATCACAGACTACTACTGAATATATAAAGTTGATCTCAAATATTACATTGATTGAAAAACTCATACTTGGAACCAAGGCTCATCATTCCTTTAATGTTTATCTCGGTTACAATATCAATAGAAAAGTTGAAGCTATTCCAGTTCCCTTTTTGTCAGCATTCATTGGCTTCTGGGTGAACATTTTTTTTTTTTTTTTTCACACAAGGTTTACATAAGTACATGTTACAATACAAACAACAATTACATCTTTCAAATATACGTCATCCATTTCGAAAAAAAAAATCTTGTGTATCATGCATTTCAATATTCTTGCAATATTTTTTATGTTACAAAGTAGAAATTAGAAGGAGGAGATAATGATAATGATGAGGGGTGTAGAAGGAGAAAAAGATGACGTGTAGAAAAAGAGAAAAAGTATGTGAGTTAGTAAGGGTTGACTGTGATTCATACTGCCGTCACACCGGACTGGCGTCCTTACCGCGTCGTAAACTGTCATATTTTGGAGAACGCCGATGGTCGCATTGAGAACGCCAATGATTTTTCTAAAATAAATCCAGATTTCGAGTCAGCCGTCACACCGGAGTTCTGTGCTCTGCGATCTGTGTATGTACACGGCGTTCCCAACACGACCTTACCGCGTTCTTACTGCGTCCTTGGAGTTTCTATTGAGTTTACACGGCGTCACTGCGGCGTCCATACGGCGATCAGCGGCGACCCCACTGCGACCCCACTGCGTTCTAAGCGTTTCTACCACGACCTTACCGCGTGCATGGCGTTCCCACGGCGACTGCAGGGCGACCCAACGGCGTCCTCGCTGCGAGTATAAACCTCAGCTCAGGCATGAGGCGGTTGAAGTGGCCAAACTGTTCTCTTCGGACATCACCGAGCCATGGTCTAACCCAGCATCTTCTTAGCCTTGCCCTTCTTCTCCTTCGCCGTCTGATCAGTTTTACAGCTATGACATGATCATCTGCCTGCTGCTGCTGCTGGACAATAAGTATATGTTGCAGTGCGAGCAAGTTCATCATTTATTCGGCCCTGATGATGGTGAGTACGAGAAATACACTGATAAAGATAGGATGAAATATTGGGTTTTATAGCTCTTCGAGGGCGAACAGTAGGAACGCAGTGCAAACTCCGTAGAAACGCAATAGTCGTAGTAGGCACCCCGTAGAAACGCCATTAACGCCGCAGGGACGCATTGAGAACGTTGTAAGGTCGCGGACAATAGCTCAAATCCCGAAATATCCGCCCTGACATCGCGGTAAGGACGCCATAGACGTGATGGGGTCGTGGTAAGAACCCCATAGACGTGGTAAGGACGCAGTAAGGTCGCCATTGGTTCCCCCGATCCTTTTCTCCGCGTTTACATGGCGACTCTACCACGTATGTACTACGTTCCTTTGGCGTTGTTCGGGTTCCTACTGCGATGCTACGGCGACCATGGCGACCTCAGGGCGATCCCAAGGCGTCCTGAGCCAGGACGCGCTCAGGACGCCGAACCTCGGCGTTTACTTTGAACATGTCCAAAGTAAACGCCGTCGCTCTGCGACCTTCGGCGTCCTTGGGGTCCCCACGGCGTCTTGATGCGTTCTCACCACGACCCTACGGCGTCCATGACGTCCCTTCCACGTCCTGGGTCGCCGTAGGGACGCCGTAGGGACGCCAGTCCGGTGTGACGGCTGTATCAATTGGTTTAAACAATTGTGTTGTTTTTTATTAAAGGTTTGTAAATTTTATCCACTTCCTGTTGTGAAGTTCTGGGTGAACACTTTGTTGTCCGAAACATACTGCCTATTGTGTTATTATAGGTGTTTAAAAAGGAAAATCAAAATCACTAATAGTGTGCATAGATGTGTTTACAGACACATGTTCAACATTGACTGTGTAATTACGAAATTATATATACACACGGCGGCATGCATGTATATTTAGAGTATTAAATAAGAAATTGTTAACTAGTTTACATTGCGCACATATTTTGTGGCGACTGCACGGTCAACATCCGGTAAAAAGCTTTCGATCTTAGAAAGTCGGCTGAGCACGACTCAAAAGAAGTGCAATCCAAGAATAATGACTCTAACGTCCTTAAGTGCTGAGTTACCTCCCATGTTACGTCGAATGGTGCTTGTCATGTAGTCTGGTTCCCGTCGTACTAATAATTGCATTTTATTGCCTGACCCTTTACATAGTAACAAGGGGAAGGAACTCCAGGCTACTTGTCATGTTGATCAGGGGCCGTGTATTACATATATATATATTGTCCCTGGGTTAATATAATTTCATTTAAATCACGATAGCCAGTGTATTAAACGTTGTGTTTCCAGGCTCCAAACTTGACTATAAAAGTTAAATCTGTGCTCAAGTATATGATTGGTCAGAAGCAAATTCGTTCTCCAAATTGACTAATCGGAAGCCTAATATTACATACGGATCACTTTGGAGGCATTTCAGGAAATGACGGTTGTTGACGTCCTCATCGAATCATACGCTGACGGCACACCGGAAACAGTCCTACATTATTTAGTGAAAATTACTACGCGAGCAATATCATCAAAGCTTCACCGGAAACATCGGTGATGACGTCAAACCTACTTAAGTCATTTCCTGAAATGCCGCCAAAGTGACCCGTATGTAGTCCTAATTTGGAGCATGCAGTTCATTTTTGAGCACTGAGAATGTTTACCGAGTTTGATAGTTTCGGACCCAGTACTCCACACAAAATTCTTTCGAGGCATCTGACTTCCTTTCCAATTTGACTGCCAGGGGCGGAGCTTGGCAATAATCAATGTGTAGGCCGTCTCGTGAGGAAATCAACATTGTGGACTCTGCGTAAAGTATCGACCCGGATCAGCCTAAGCATACAACACAGGCGTACCCGGATAGACACTTTTCGCCTACTGTGGATTTTCTGTTTCAGGAATCACTACTCTAGCTATCCCCCCTTAGACGGAATGTGGCGGCCGGATCAGTCTGCGCGGACAGCGCAGGCTGATCTGGTCGATACATTACGCAGATGTGTATCGCCATAGCTACATTTTGGGGCATTTTGAGAATAAATATGTAGGCACATGCCTACAGTGCCTACAGTGAGCTACGCCCCTGACTGCCAAGTCTATTCGTGGAAGAGAGTGGACGACGCTAGTCACAATGACATGTCAATCATTGGAAATACTGAATGATCCAGCAAGGATTCACACTAAAGATCCCGACACCAACTTAGCTATGGCAGGTCTGGAGTATATCTTTATTAAATGTGCAACACGCACTGTTGAAGTTTCGCGGCAATCGACCCATAACGTAACAAAACTAAAGAGTTATTCAGAGCTTTCATGGCCCTTTTTGATATTGAAAAAACAAACACGTTTTCTATGTCATTTACAACATATATTTGGTAAAATGTTATGTGTTTAGATATCAATTTTTCGCTAGTGAACAATTTCTGCTCTTTCTTCAATGTTTTGAACTCCTTTTCGCTTCCATCCTTTTAGTTGTAACATTCAATTTATCAGATATTTTCAAAGCAGACGATTTTTTAAATTTCAACTCTGGAAAACAATTCATAGGCCTAACCATTTTAGTTCTCCAGGAAGAACTGCTTTAACCCATTACAACAAATCTGCAGCAGGCGATTTTGAACTATTTTTGCAAAATATGAAATATCTTCACAAATAAAAGTGTATTTATTGAATAGTTCAAGACAATGTGGACACAAAAGAGAATTTGAATATTGGAACATTTTGGTGTGAGTCCGAATTGTACGGGTAAACATAAGTAATAATTGATAAGCCAATTATATTATTGTAGAGAAATAATTAGCTGTTTAAATCATTATTATTCCCATTTAAACCGCGTCGCACACACGAGTCTTCTTGCATTTAAAAACAGTGACGACTCCGACGTGAATACGCGAATTGGCCTTAAGGCCTTCATATGGACTGACTGCCTGCTGTCAGGATAAATGGACCAGTAGGACTTGTAACTATCCCAGGAAACGCAGTGATATAACTGAATTTTTTTTGAAAGCGGTGTAAAACACAAAACAATTAATAAAAAAGCCTTCATATTGAAGATAACCCAGTAGCTAAAGCATCCTCTTCGGGAATGGAGGTGGAAAGTTCAAATCCCAGTGGCGACAGCGGGGTCCGTTCTGATATAGCCGGTTGGTAATTCGCCGGCTAGTTAAATTATCGTACTGAATTGGTGCCTAGCAAAAGGACAGTATTTGCGAAGTAAATGTGCGCTTAGGTGTCTCATAAGCCAGATATGGCTTGACCTTTCAATAGGAGTGACACTATAATAAACAAATACTTTACTTTTTACTTCGTATTCCTGCTCGCTAAACATCCTTTTGTAACGCTCATACTCAGCTGTAACTTTTTGCAACACACAAACGCTTTCTGGCGCATTTGCAGCAGACGACTTTTGAAAACATGGTGGCAAAAGAAGAAATTGATCATAATGAGCAATTTCTCATTTTGCCCCCATGTGTTCAAATCTTTTTAACGATTATACTTTCATTTAAATATGTTTGCCTTATATTATGTGGGGAAAGTGTTAAATACATCTGATATCAATCCTGATAACACAGCTAACGTATACAGCAGCCCTTCTAACACGATATCTGCGTTTCTTAAGCAAATTGTGTTATTATGAAACTTA